>PISX010020811.1:12890-35067 GCA_004024625.1 Mellivora capensis | reverse complement strand
CCTTGCCTCAGCCTCTGCTCTGACCTTTGCCCTCGTGGGCTTTGGTCTCTGTTCCCTGTGTCCTATGAGCTAAGTCTGCTCTGGCTGCCCCAGGACACTGACCAGCTCCCTGCCTGGCTGCGTCCAAAGCACAGGCCCCCACCCTCTAAGTCCAACTGCTCATCCCACGTAACCTGCTGCTCCTGCTGGCTGGTGGTGGGGAGAGGGTGAGGGTCCCCTTGGGCCCCCCAGACAGTGCAGATCCACACCCTGGGTGAGAGCCCCCCACATGCCTGCCTCCAGCCCTTCGCACCAGCATATGTACTGCAGCTAAGCAACTGAACGGACTGACAGGCTGGCAGCATCTGAAGGGACTTAGCGAGGGTGCTTCATCAGAGGGATGGACGGACGAAGCCTGGGGAGTCACAGGGCCGCTCCATCCCTTGTTTCAGCATTAAATGGCCATACTGTGCAAGAATTTGGTCACCCGATTACTTTAAAATTTTAGGAGCTTCACCTGAATCCACTCTTTTTTCTCCTCTTCTGTCCTATAAAAACAAACACAGTATCATATAACCTGGCCTTAAACACTCTTTTTTTTTAAAGATTTTATTTATTTATTTGTCAGAGAGAGAAAGAGAGAGAACAGGCAGAGTGGCAGGCAGAGGCAGAGGGAGAAGCAGGCTCCCCAGCGAGCAAGGAGCCCGATGTGGGACTCGATCCCAGGATGCTGGGATCATGACCTGAGGCGAAGGCAGCCACTTAACCAACTGAGCCACCCAGGCGTCCCCTGGCCTTAAACACTATTAACCTCCACACTCCTCTCAACCCTGGGGCACATGGCTGAGCTGCTTACAGCCTCTAAGTGCAGCTCAAGGCCTGGAAGACAGTCCTTGAGTGCCTGGTACACTGAGGGCAGGCAGGGTCAGATGCAACGGGGGAGGGGGGCAGGTGTGTCCAGGTAGGGGTCAGGTGTGACCAGGTGGGGCAGCTCTGGAGTCAAATATGATCAGGTGGGTCAGGTGTGATCAGGTGGGGCAGGTGTGGAGTCAAGTGTGTCCAGGTGGGTCAGGTGTGATCAGGTGGGGCAGGTGTGGAGTCAGTGTGTCCAGGTGGGTCAGGTGTGATCAGGTGGGGCAGGTGTGGAGTCAGTGTGTCCAGGTGGGTCAGGTGTGATCAGGTGGGGCAGGTGTGGAGTCAAGTGTGTCCAGGTGGGTCAGGTGTGATCAGGTGGGGCAGGTGTGGAGTCAGTGTGTCCAGGTGGGTCAGGTGTGATCAGGTGGGGCAGGTGTGGAGTCAAGTGTGTCCAGGTGGGGGCAGGTGTGATCAGGTGGAGCGGGTGTGGAGTCAGGTATGGCTAGGGGAGTCAGGTGTGTCCAGGTATGTCCAGGCAGGGTCAGGTATGGTCAGGTGCAGTCTGCAGGCCCCTCTACAAGGGATGTAAATCAACACCTCCTGGGACCACAACAGGTACTTAACAAAGATCTCACATCGCTGGAGGAAATGAGAGATGGGATCTCCCACACACTCCCCCTAGTGAGAGCACAAGCCTGGCCCCAATCACCAGGCGGTGGGACAATGGCCCCCAAAACTTAAAGTAGATGTGCTACCCTTTGACCAGCAGCTCTTCACTAAACTTTCTGATGGACAGAAGGACAAATATGCCCTAAACAGGCATGAGGATGCTGAGTGCAGCGCCTTTGCCATGGCAACCCGGAAGGAGCCCAGGTGCCCGGGAACAGGAACGGGTTGGGCGATCGTGGTGGGGAATTACACTGCTTCTGGAAACGAGGCTCAGATATGGGATGATGTCTGGCAAATTAAGTGAAAAAAGCAAGAAGCAGATGGACTATACAGTAAATAGCTGTGTGTGATTTTAAAACTCGGGACACGTTCATGCACATAGAAGTCTGGGAAAGACTCCTCAGAAGTGACTGAGAATGTCTGCTGGGCGGGGGAAGAGGAAGGCCAAGGCTCAATTTTCATCGACTTCCCTTCAGAACTGTTACATTTTAAACCACAAATCAGCACAAATTAGCACTATGTGCACGAATAAGATGGACCAAAAACAACATATCACAAGGTTATCCTGTTTAGAAAAAGGAGCCAACAGCCGAAGTGCCGAGTCACAGCAGCAGGTGCTGGGACGGCCACCATACCGAGTCTGCAGCTCCAGGCACCGTCTCCTTCCCGTTATGATGAACGTGTGCGCCGCATTTGGCTTGACGAGATCCTGCACCTAGAGGCCAAGGGCCAAGGACATAAAACAACCGGTTGCTTAGCTGGCCCGGAGGGGCAGCCCTGTGCTCTCAGGCACAGAGGTCTTTTGTGAGGAGGGGGCACAGGTGACCCAGTGGGCGGGACACTGGGGGAGCTGGTCCATGAAGGAGGGCTAGGACCTCTCATCCTCTGCACTTGGAATGGTGCTGGCCAAACCCTCCCACCGGGCTTCCCAGCAAGTCAGCCGCCAGCCCCAGACAAATGGAAGCTTTCCCACCACGGCATCTGAAGGCCTCTGAGAGAGGAATGGGAATCTTAAAAGGGCCACGAGGCTCTCTACCCCTCTGCTCTAATCCACCAGCCCCTGTGGTGGGAAGCCACCCCTCATCCCTGATACCCCACCCCCAAGACACTGCTGGATGTGGCTCTCAGGCCCCCCACTGTCAGCACCACAGCCTGGTTGTAGGGGGAAGCGGGCCCAGCCAGAATCTGATACCAGGCCTCAGAGCAGGAATTTCCCAAATGCTCCAAAGTTGAGGGTTTCTGTGTTAGCACATCTAGTCACCCACCCACCACTAATTTCTTATATAAAACACCTATAGAACCATTTCTTCTCACTATGAAAAAAAATCTTTTTTCTGTAGTTTTTAATTTTAATGATGTTTCTTGAGCTGGGGCTCAAAGAATTTCAAAATAAGAGGTATTTTTTCTTGTATCCCTAGGGGACACCTTCGCATGTGAATACTGACTGAGTACTTGATCCAGTCGGTATTTGTGGAGTGGGGGTTAACTCAGAGCCCTCCCCACAGGAGGGGGGGCAGAGTCCTGCTCTGTGGCCCCCATGCAGGAGACATGGAGAGGCTGAGGCCGTAAGGGACGGCAAGGACAACACGTCGTCCAGACCCTGAGCCCGCAGACCATCATCTGGACTCAAAGCCGGCGCAGGAGAGGAGAGTGCATGGGACCAGGGGACCAGGGACTGGGCAGGGAGGGCACCCCGTCCACTTTCATGCCAAGCTTCGCCTTTGGGTGTAAATGAGGCTCTGAGCACCAACCTCACAGGGATGGAGGTTGGCCCAGGCCTTCATCCTGTACGCACAGGGCAGCAGCACCCAGGTGGGTAGGCCAAGTACGGGAACAGGATCCATGCACAACACCAGGCTGAGTGGCACTCAGAAATGCTCAGGCCACACGTGGGTCACAGAGACGAAGCTCAAAAAGTGGGCAGCAGGCCAGGTGCACAGTGGTGACCTTCCAGCAGCCAGGGCTCAGTGTCCCCACTTTGTCCAGCACCCTGCCAGGGGAGCAGGAGAGGGCAGGGCTTACCCACCTGGAGGCCCGAAATGTCCATCTTCTCCCGGACACTGAACTTCTGGCCCATGAGCCGCAGTTTGGGCACACAGTAAAGGATCATGCTGTTGAACTGCAATCGAGACAGGTACAGGGGGAAGGGTGTCACCCCAACAAAGGAGGCTCGACAGAGAGGAGGCGGGGAGGCCTGGCTCTGCAGCGGGGGCTGGGCAGGGCGTGGCTCCATGGCGAGGGGGCGTGGCTGTCGTGGAAGGTGTGTGACAGATAGGACTGGGCGTGGCTCTGGTGAAGCTGGTGGTGAACAGGGGCGTGGCAGACAGGGCTGAGCACGGCTCTTTGGCGAAGGGCGTGGTGCTGTGCTAAAGGGGCGTGGTTCTGGCAGCCCGGGATGGGGGCCCTGGGGCGGGGCGGGGCGGGGCCTGACCAGGAAGAGGTGGCGGTCTTGCGCCGTGCCGTTCTTGGCCGACAGCTTCTGGATCGGACCCTCCTTGATCAGCTCGTTGGCGGGGTTGACGATGTCCTCCTCCCCACCCAGTCGCTCGTACACCTCCAGGAGCTTGTGCATTTTCTCCTGTGCGAGACACAGGGCTCAGGCCCCCAGCGGCCGCAGGGGGACCCCGGGGTCAGGGGAGCCTCGCCCTGCAAGCATGGCCCGGAATCAGGGAACCAAGCAACGAGCCTCCTGATAATGGGGTGGGCGGGAAAATGCGGGGTGATGCTGAGGCTGGGCAGTGAGGGATGGACCCATGTTCGCCCACAGAGAACCGCTGCCACCACTGCCGCGGGCCAGGCTATGCCCACACACAAGGCAGGTATCAGCTCATTTAGTTCCCCCATTACCCCAGGAGGTAGGGGCCATTTTATCCCCTATTTATGGACCAGGAAACTGGGCTATGGACAAGCCCAGTGAGCTGCTAGAGAACCAGGATGGCCCTTCTACGGTCAGAGGACATATTTCAGGCTGCTGCTGCTCTTGCCCCGGAGTCATCACTGCCTGTGGTGACCCTGCCTGGTTCCCTGTTCCACACTTAGACCATGTGGCCCAGTGCCCTCATGACACCAGACCTTTGCCAGTCTGCAGGTCCTTTCCCTCTGACCTCAAGACTGGCTGGGTGGTCAGCGGCCAACCAGTGCTTCTGGGGTGTGACAGGAAAGGGGTGTCAGCCTGTGGCCCCAGCTCTGAGCCCAGAAGCCATGGTCCCTGACCAGTTGCTACCAGCCCCCCGAGGAAAGAATGCAGCGGAGGGCAGAGCTGGGCTTGCCGTAACATCAGTCCATGTCATAGAGCCTGGACCTGCTATGCCACAGCGGCTGCTGCCCTCACACCTGGCCAGTCTCGCCTGCACAGCCTGCAAGCAGGCTGGTTTGGCTAGCCCTTTCACCTCTGGTCAAGACACAGGTGGTCCATGTGCGTTTGGGGCCAGAAAGGGAAGTTGGCAAGGAGAGTAAGCAGAAGCAAGCAGGGCAGGGCCAAAGGGCTTTGCATGTACTGGGGGGCCGGGTGTGCACCCAGCCTGGACTAGGGGAGGATGCACCTGCCATGTACTGGGGGGCCGGGTGTGCACATGGGACAGCTGGTATCACCTTGGAAGCAATAGCAGGCCAGAGGATTCTGAACACAGAGCAACAAGACAGGTTCCCCATGGGAAGCTCTGAGCTGGGGAAGTGTGGATCAGAAACTGAGTAGACGGCAGGTGGGAGGCTGGGAGAAGCCTGGGCAGTGGTCCAGGCTGAGGGAGGTGGAGACCAGCGGGAGTGTGAAGAGGCTCCTACAAGCACACACTGATCATTCCCTAAGGCCATGGCCTGGGGTAAGACCCAGACCCAATGCCAGAGCCCCCCCACCTATCACACCTGGTGGGCAGAGGCCTCAGCAGACCAGGAGATAGAACCACTACAGGTATGCTGCAGGTGGGAAGGAATCCACCCCGGGGGGAGGCCTCAGGCCTTGTCCGCACCCCTGAGAGATGAAACCCATGGGGGCTCCCCGAAACATCCATAGGCCCCATGTGAGCTCACGACCGCAGAGCTCTGAGAAGCAAGTCTTTCGCCTCCACCAGATTTAGTCGTGGGGAGGTGGAAAGGGACATTTGACAGAAAGGACCCAGAGTAAACCATGACCTGTTTGGGCTGCAGTGGATACCCCACTATGGGCCTAATCTCTGGCTAGTCTGTCCTGGGGCCCCAGAGCAAACCTGGGGACAGGCACCTAAGGAGGACACAGCACTGGACTGCACATAGCAATGGCCATACTAAAACAAGTCGCTGCCTCTCACTTCTCATGACTGAGAGACATGGGGTCAAACAGATATTTCACCTTTTTTTCCTCTCAAAAAACAGCAGTGCCTGTGTGAAAATAAACAGATCTCAGGATTGGGAGACACCGGGGAGGGTGGGGACTGTGACGGCCTGGAGAAGGGCTGAAGGCACAGGCTGTGGGGTGGGACTTACAGGGTTTCTCAGGAAAGCCAGGAGTCTGGATTCTCCTGTGAACTGCCCTGATCTGTAGTCCTGGGCAAGGACTTAGAAATTCTGCCAAGGCACCGTGCAGGCCACACAAGGGAGAGGGCCACCCGCAGAGAACTCCCTGATCCACAGACCATGGGCTTTGGAGGTGTTACAACAACGGGGGGACAACAAGAGGGGACACTGTCCCCTCCACCTCTGTGCTGTGTCCCGAGGCGGGGCCCTCGGGAGGTGAAGCTTAGATGAGGTCATGGTCTTGGGGGTGGGCGCCCCACAATGGGGTCACAACCCTGATGAGACACCAGACAACATGCTCTGCCTGCTCAGAAGCCAGGGACAGAAGCTGCTGGCACCCAGCTGCGAGATATACAGTGTGGCCCAAGTCTGTCTGTGGGATTTTGTTACAACGGCTGGTGGAGACAGGCACCGCTGAGATGGAGCCATAGAGCTAGGAAATGGCAGGCCTGTCTGTCCTGTGACCGAGCCCCTGTCCGTGCGGGGTGTGCCTGCTGTGGGGCCCTCGGGCATCCTCCACGAGCTCCACACTCACCATTTTCCGAATGGCAGCGTTGGAGTGGTTGGCAGCGGTGGAGATGAGCTCCAAGGACCCTGAAGGAGGAAGACGCAGAGTCAGGCTGTGGGGTGCCTGCCGCCTCGCCAGGGGCTGCCCTGCTCCTACCCTTCCCTGTGGGTGTCAGGGCTGCTCAGGAGGCCTGGCCCAGGGTTGGGCCCTGCAGACACACTCCATTTGGTGAGGGGGTCTGCTGGGGCTGGCACCCCACTCCCCAAGCTGCCCCCAGCCCCATGAGGCCCTTCCTGGGGCCTGACCTCTGCCAGCATCTAGCAGCTCCCTCCCCAGAACCAGGGTCCCCTCTCTAAGGGCAGTGGGGGCAGGGTGGTTTCTCCCTTGCAGTTACTTCCTGAGATGTGCTTAGGGGGCACTGGGCAATCTGCCCCGCTCTGTCTCTGTCCCTGTCTCTCTCTCATTCCTCTCTCCCTGTGGGTTCCCAGCAGGGGCCCCAGCTCCCAGTGGCCTGGTGGCTGCTGGGCTCACTTTCTGCGTCCTTCCGGTCGGGGGCATCTCCTGGGAGCCTCTTCAGATAGTCCTTGAGCAGCAGTTGGTAGCGGGGGACCCTCTGCACGGGCTCCAGCATGTGGTGCTGCAGCGTCAGGTTCCCACACACCTCCTGCTTCTGTGGGGGAAAAAGGCACCACGTGGCACCTGCAGAAACACGTGTGGACCTGGCCCCCGTTTCTGGCCTCCACGGCACCTGGACTCTGCTGACTGCAGACTACATTATGGCAGGGTAAACCGAGGCCTGGAGAGACTGAACAATGGAGCAAGGACCCAGACCCCCATGCAGGCTTTTATAAAGGTCCTCGGGGGAGAGAACTCATCCTTGCGGGAAGCTTCCCTCCCAGGTAAACCCCCACCCCACATTCACTTGCATGATAGCTCACTCAGGTACCGGAGGCTGGGCCTCTTCCTTCCCTGGACACCAGGGAGGACTGGACTCCCAACTGCGACGGGGGACCTGCGGCCCTGCCTAGAAGCCACTCTGAGTATGGCTGCGTGTTCTGATGGAAGTGCGACCCTTAGTGCAGGGGTGGGTGCTCAGGCCTCGTGCCCCGCCCCCCACCCTGGCCCTTAGTCACTGCACCTCCGCCACCTCCATGCTGTCCCACTGGGGGCCCTTGCCCTTGCTGTCTGCCTCCACTCCCTGCAGGTGCCCAGGCATGTGCTCCTTGGTTAAGATGCTCCAGCCTTCCCCGAGTTTGCTGGGGGCTACGCTGTCCCCCTGCTTCTCCCTGCCTGCCACCCGCGCCACTCAGGGCTCACAAGAGAACAGCCTCCAGCCCGAAGGAGCTCCAAGTGCCCTCGACACGACAGGGCTCAAGGAGAGCCACTGGCAGCTATCACAGAAACAACCCTTCTGGGGGGGGGCTAATCAAGGGTGACCAGGGACTGGACAGTCACGGAATTCCAAAGTATCTCCCTGCAAGAAACTTCCTAAAACCACGGGGGACACACTTTGGGGGGGGCACGTGCATTCTGGGAGAGGAAACCACCATGCACCTCGTGCCCCAGCAGCAGTGCATAGCCCCCACACCTGCACCTGCCTAGACCTCCAGCCTCCCAGTGCTCTGGCCACTGGTGCTGACACAGGCAGTATGAGCTCCTAGTTCCTGCTGGTCACTCAGGGCTGGGGCTCAGCCACAGGCACAGCCTGGGAGGCTAGAGGGGGTGGTCTGTGCACACAGCTGGGGCTGACCCAGACCAGGGGTGAGGGAGCTAAAGGAGGAAGGACTGGAACTGTCCTCTGTGGGCAGGGACACAGGGGCATCTAGGACTCCACACTAGGAAATCCTGGGTGATCCGAGGGCCACAGGACCTGGGGGAAACGCAGAAGGAGGAACGTGTGTCCGTGGGAATGCAAATATGCACACACACGTGTGTATGGTGTGTGTGCATAGATGCGGTATGTGACGTTCAAGCGTGGTGCTGCTCAAGGTACGCAGGATATTGGGACAAGTAGCTAACTATTCACAAAAAGAAAACTGGACTCTTATCTCACACCAAAATCCACCTGGAAACTATTCTGGAATAGCAATTCTAATTTTTTTAAACAAAGACATAACATTAGAAAAAAATCTAATCATGGGATAGGAAATACATTTTTAAGCATTACTTTGAAGACTTTTAAAACCATTCTTTAAAAAAATTTTAAAAACCATTATTTTATTTAAAAACTGGTGAATGTGGGTTGCCTGAGTGGCTCAGTCAGTTAAGCATCTGCCTTCAGTTCAGGTCATGATCCCAGAGTCCCAGGACTAAGCTTCGCATCGGGCTTCCTGCTCAGCAGAAAGCCTGCTTCTCTCTTTCCGATAAATAAATAAAATCTGTTTAAAAAGTTGCTTTTCATTTAAAAATCTTTAAAAAAAACTTCACTTTATGGGGCGCCTGGGTAGCTCAGTGGGTTAAAGCCTCTGCCTTCGGCTCAGGTCATGATCCCAGAGTCCTAGGATCGAGCCCCGCATCGGGCGCTCTGCTCAGCAGGGAGCCTGCTTCCTCCTCCTCCTCTCTCTCTGCCTGCCTCTCTGCCTACTTGTGATCTCTGTCTCTCAAATAAATAAATAAAATCTTTAAAAAAAAAAAGAACTTCACTTTAATAAAGAAACTGGTAAAGGTGGCTCCTTAAAAACTCAAAATTTTGTTTAGTAAACAACGTCGTAAATAAAAATCAATGGGGAAAATACCTTGTAAGATACAGGACAGATAATAAAAAACATTCTTAATGTGTAAAATCCTGGCAAACTGATAAGGAAAAGCAGCACTGAAAAGCTGGGAAGGTGCTGTTTGCGGGAAGAGAGAAAGCAGGGGGATGAGCAGGTCCCCACAGGCCGGCAGGTTCGCGGAGGGAGGAGGGGACCTTGGAGAGAGGCGGGAGTCACAGTCGCGTTGGGATCCAGAGTCCACCCAACGACAGTGACCATACAGACCACACACCCTCTTGGAAGTGCTCCCCGTCCCCTGAAAGGACGACAAGGATTTGCGTCACAGAGTGATTCAGCAGAGCAGGACACGGGCTGCGGCTTCCCAGAATCTCCCCACGCTTCAGCTACCCCAGCGTGTGCCGGCAGCGTGTGCCTACCTGGATGCTGTGGACCACGTCTTTGAACACTGGGGAGCGCTGGGTCCAGGCGCTCACCAGCTCCATGGCCCGGTCAAAGTTCTTGACGTACTCGCCGTACATCTTGAGAAACGGGGCCAGCTTCTGCAGGATGTCCCCGAGCCGGGGGTTCGTGTCCCTTTGTGGGGGAGAGAGGTCATCAGAGGGGTCAGGGTGGGACAGGGACATCACCCAGAATCCATGGGGTAATGGCCCAACTCCCAGTCCTGTATGATGGTGGGCAAACTGGTCACCCTCTCTGAGCCTTACTTTCCTCCCCAGTACCATGTAGGGGGGAACTGCGTGTTACACGGAGGTAAACAAGAGGATCTCATGGGCTCTCCAACTGTGTGGACACAGGACCGCTGCTCCAGGCCAGGGGTGCCAGAGGGGACGCGACCGCTCAAATGGCAGGCCGCTCATCAGAGAGAATCTGTGAGGCCCCATGTCACCCCTTAGAGGAGCAAATTTCAGGAACAATGGGATGAGTGGACGCTGGCAATCTCATTGGAAAGCAGCAGGTTAGTGATAAACCCGGCATGGACAGGGATTTGAAAATAAATTTCAAGAAGCATAAAATATACCCATAGTCTTTAACCTTCGAACCACAGTTCTAAGGGGAAGTAACCCTAAGACATCATCAAAAAGCAAGGAGGCGTGTGCACAAAGCCACCATGGTGGCATCACGAGAACGCGCTCTGGTCACTGTCCTTGGAGGGTGGGCGGCCTGTGCAGGTGGGCAGGTGGGCGGGCCTTCTTCCCTGCGGTCTGTGCATGAGAAGTCTCTCTGGGGCCTCGAGGAGAAAACCCATTTTTAGCAAGTGTGGACAGAAGGTCAGCTGGGCCCTGGGCTTTAATCTGGTGGCCTTAGGGACACAGTATGACCTGCTCTGCAGGGGGAGTGAGATCCTCATGAAGACCCGCAAACCAACAGGGACCCTCACTGGGCCGGGCAACTGAGGGAAAGCCTCGAGTCAAGGCTCCTGGCCTCTGCACCCTCACTCGCCTGGCTGCAGCTGGAGAAGAGGCTCTTGGGAGCCAAAGGGTGGAGCTCCCGATGCGCCCAATGCCCCAGGAGACCCCGGGCTCAAAGCCAGGCAGGAGAAGAGAGGAAACAGCAGACAGCCCAGAGGAAAGCAGCAGCGCCGGGAAGAGTGAGGGACGCACATGAAGTGGACAGTGGCAGGCGCAGGGCCACGCCTGTGATGTTTTACTATCCAGACTCAGAGTCAAGCCGGCCCTCCGCAAAGAACAAGCAGACAGAAGGACAGCCCCTGGGGGCAGCCAGAGGATCCAGAGTGCCCTGGGAAGGGGAACGCCTCAGTTTCCAAAGCAAAGATGGAATACGTGTGAGGAGGGAAAACAAACCTGCTAGGTCCGTTTACTTGCTGTTTGGTGTTCCCAGACCCCACAGAGCCTGGGCGGGGCTTAAAGGAGCTTTGAAGTGCAGACGAAGAAGCAGAGGCTTGGGGACACTGTGGGTCAGCGCTGGCCCAGGCCCGTGCAGGGAAGGAGCCAGGACCCGCGAGACAGCCCCCCACCCCGCCCCGTGCCTGCGTGTCTCTCGGGCACACAGACTCTGCACTGAGAGGCTGGTCATGAGAATTCTGTACAGCGGCCGTGACCCAGTGGCCAGAAACCAGGGGCCACACTCACCACTCCTGCGTGATGCGCGTCTGCAGCTCGGGAAGGAGGAAGTGCCCATGGAAGCGATAGATGGACGAGATGTTGGAGAAGATGCCCATGGTGACCTCCGAAGGGATGCCGGCTTCTGTCAGCTGGGTGCAGAAAACCTGGGGGTACAGAGGCCCGTACAGCGGGTGCTGAGCTGGGGGGAGGGGCTCCTGTTTTCTTAACGAACCTCCGCTTCAAACGGGCTCAGACCTACAGTTTTAAAGCCAGCTCACTTCCTGTGCTCATAAACCCGGGCTGCTCTGGGGACAGCAAGCTTCCCAGAGCCCCTTTCCATGCTCAGATAATGCAACTGCCAGGAAGAACCCCTCCACCCAGGCGACAGGACAGGACCTCGGCCCCAGAGCCCCAGGCTCAGCAAAAAGGAGGAGTTTGCAGAGGAGACTCACAGTGGCCTGAGTTTTAGTGTGAAGGCCCTCATACTCCAGCTGGAAGGGCCAGCCAGCGCTAAGAGACAGGGACTTTGCCTCTGAAACTGGCAGCCCACAGAGGCGGGACCCCAGCCCTGGGGGGCTACCTGGTCCAGCAGGTACAGCCGCCGTACATAGGTCTCCTCGGTGTGCAGGAGCTCCTGGGCGATGTGGAGCAGCTTCGGGGGCTGGGAGCACTGCAGAGAGAGGAACCACAGGTCCCTGGGGAGGCGGGTCTGATACTGGGGGTAACCAGGGGGCCTGGGGGCTGGAGGAGGCCACTAGCACTGGGCCAAGGGGCTCAGCTCTCACAGATGGACTTCTCAGGGAGGTTTCTGGGGAAGGCACAACAGCTCCTGCCAACCCCCCCAACCATCCCAGATGCAACTCTGCCCTCCTGAGACCTTGACCACAGAGCAGCTACAGCAGCCACATCAAAATATTTTGTGGCCTGCTGTCAGCAAGATGGCAGACTAGAAAGCTACAGGCCCTCCTCTCCCCAGAGACATAGTGCCAACAACGTATGGAGCAGAATCCCTCCATGAGAACCCAGAGGAGAGCTGAGAAGCTACCGCTCCACATCACGGTAAAACCAAGAAGAGATTCCAGCAAATGGGGAAACCAGGCAGCATCTGGCACGCCCTTTCGTGTCCCTCCCCAGGCGGCACTCCACTACACGTGGAGTGTAGTCCCTAGGCTGGAGGTCCTGCTCCGGATGGAAATGAGACAGTGAGCCTCACATTCAGGGCTCTGACGTGTTTGGGGGCCGCCCGAGGGACTGCTGGCTTCTGTCTGCCCAACTGGAATTGCTGTCATGACCCGCACCAGAGTTTGAAAGTCCTGGAAACAGGGCAGCCATGTGCAAGACAAAAGGCTCTAACTTCAAGGGGCTTTATGTAATTTCAATGGTAACCACAAGCAAAATATCTATAGAATATACATGGAAGGAAACGAGAAGGGAATCAAAACATACCGTTACAAAAATTCAATAAAAAATAAGGCAGGCTCTAAGAAAGGGACAAAAAAGGCACAAGATGTGTAGAAAACAACTATCAAAATAGCAATGATCCCTCCCTATAATTACTTTAAACATAAATGGATTAAACTCCCTAATCAAAAGACATGGATCGGCTGAATGGATTTAAAAAACAGCATCTGGTCACACGCAATGCACAAGACACTTTAGATTTAAGGACACACACAAAGGCTGGAAGTGGAGGACGGGTAAGAGGGTAAGATCGGGCGTGCAAACGGACTCTCTCTTCTCAAAAGAGAACAGGAGTGGCTACACTGATATCAGTCAGAACAGACTGTAAATAAGAAACTGTTACCAGATATTATGAGGAACATCATATGATGATAAAAGGACCATCTCACCGAGAAGATAAAACAATTAGAAATATTTATGCACCAGCGGCGCCTGCCAGGCTCCGTTGAAAGAGTGTGGGACTCTTAATCTCGGGGTGGTGAGTTTGAGCCCCATGTTTGGTGCAGAAAGGACTTAAATTAATAAAAAGACTTTAAAAAAGGCTTAAACAAATATTTATGCACCAAACCTCGTAAGTCCTAAATATATGAAAGCACACTTTGACAGAATTAAAGGGGAAACAGCAGCATGGTAATTGTTGGAGACTTCAGCGCTGCATTTTCAACACTGGGCAGGACACGCAGAGAGAATATCAGTGAGGAAACGAGTGGATGAACAGACACACAGACGCAGACCCCCCACCCAGCAGGGGAAGGCATATTCTTCTCAAGTGCACATGGAACATTCTCCATGATGGTCTATATATCAGACCCCAAAACAAACATTAACAAACTTTAGATTGAAATCACATAAAGTATTTTTTCCAGTCACAGTAGAATGAAACTAGAAATTAACAACACAAAAAAAAACTGGGAAACCCACAGATATAGGTAGAAATTAAACAACACGGTCTTCAAGAAGAATCGAAGAAATTCTTGTCACAAAGGAAATTAGAAAATACCTTAAAACAAATGAAAATACAAACACCAAAACTTAGGACGCAGCAAATGCCTCTCGGAGGAACGTTTGTAGCTGCAAATGTGTGTGTGAAAAAGGAAGAAAGATCTCAAATCAATGACCTAACTTCACACTAAAAGAGATTAGAAAAAGAACACATTAAACCCAGAACAGTCAGAAGGAAGGAAATAACAGAGATCAGATCAGAGATAAATGAAACAGAGAATAGAAAAACAATGGAAAAAATCAACCAACCCGAGTTGTTTTTTGGAAAGATCAACAAAATTCACAAAACCTTAGCCAAATTAACTAAGAAATAGAGAAAACTCAAATAAATAATATTAGAAATAAACGAGGAACTATTACAACCGACATCACAGAAATAAAAAGGATCATGAGGGACTGATGCGAACAATTATACTCCAGCAAACTGGGCAGCCCAGACCAACAAATAAATTCCTAGAAACACACCAAGACTGAAGACACAAGGAAATAGGAAATCTGAATGACCAAGAAGGAGTAAGTGGATTGAATATGCAATGAAAAGCTTGCCAACAAAGAAAAGCCTGGAACCAGTTGGGTTCACTGGAAGATTAATACCAATCTCTCTCAGGTGCTTCCAAAACACTGACAAGGAGGCAACACGTCTGAGCTCTGAGGCCAGCACTGCCCTGACACCAAAGCAAGGCAGAGACCTTCCAAGGACCCTGGAGATGGACAACCCTGGCGCAGACTGACGCGGAAGTCCTCGACAGGACACCAGCAGACCCGACTCAACGGTACAGAAGAAGATTGGACACCAGGACCAAGGGAGGTTTATTCTGAGACTCAACACCCGTGAGAAACCCTTGTGATGACCTGCATCGCTGCAGAAGAAGCCTCTGACAACACTCACTGTGCCCCTGCAACAAAACCACCAGTAAGTGGGACTTCCACCGCAGGACGAAGGCTGACTTCCGCTACCTGGGTGGGGGACGTGGGGCATAGGGTCACCCTGAGGACGTGCCAGGGTAGACCGAGCACATAGACCCAGAAAGGTTGGCACGTCCGTATGACAGACAGGAAGGCATGGGCCTTCCCCCAGAGCCTGTGTGGGCAGGCGGGGAGCAGGCCTGGGGTGAGCACCTGCTCCCCACCACCTGGGAGACGGAAGGCCAGCGGAGCTCCGCCTGAGCACTCCTCGAGAGCCACGGATGGTGTGGCACATAGAAACCACATCACTTAGTTTCTATGTTGTAGGGCATCTGCACATCTTGGGTCCTTGTCGACCCACGCACTGTGCCTTTCGCGCAAACCAGCCCCTGCAGAGCCACCCCAGCACCTCCGTGGGCTCTCACGGGCCCCCCGGCCCTGGTCACTCAGAACCAGGTGCCACACACCGTGGACAGCCTCTGTGATTCAGGCTTGCCAGTCCTAAACCTGCTCACCCTGCCTCACCTGTTCCCTCCCATAGAAACAAGACAGGCTCTCGCCCAGTTTCCACCCCCTCTGCCTCCTGACCTGCTCTGGTCCTTCCCGTGTGGCCCCAGGGCCTGGCCTGCTCCTCTTATGAACCGCAAGCAACGAACTATCTTTTCAATGGCCGATGCACCCTGATCTCTCGGTGTTTCCATACCCAAATAATAACAAAACCTAGGTTCAAACATGACTCCCAGCTGCCCGCTCCCTTGAAGCTGGCTCACTACAGTGCGGGCACAAGGCTGTCCTTCGTCTGCCAGGCCTGTCTTCTGTCACGGGGCCCTTTAGCCAGGACTGTCCCCACCCAGGCCAGTAGATTGGGTGCCTCCTATGCCGCTTGTGGGACCCTGTTGCTTAGGCCATTCTTCCCGCGCACAGGCCGTGTCTCTGAGCGTGGGCCCTCTGCTTCATTTCCTCGTCCCCATGTACCCCAGTGCAGACCCCAGAGCCCAGGGTGCTGTCGGGACGCAAAGGAGCTCTCTCACAGCAGACCCACCATGCCATGGGCACATCTGCCTCCCGGGACGTCTGCTCCCTTCCCACCCCTGCCACGCTCCATGGTGACCCTTGGTTCATAACACAGGGGCTCTGCAAGGTGGGCAGCCAGCCCTGACGAAGGGGGTGGTGGTGGCTCCATGAGCACTGAGACCTATGGCCATAGTCCTGGGGCTAGGGTCCCTGCACCCCTGTGAGGACATGGAACCTAGGCTTGGGAGTGAGGTCATCACATGGGGAGCCAGAGCCCCTGCTCTCCCCGCTGACCCACCACCGGGCCTCTCTGACCTCACAAACCCTCAGAAGAGCCCCTGCCACCCCAGGACGTGAGGGCGGACTACCTTGGTCGCAAGGTCGGCAAGGTCCCCTGGGGGGCTGTTCTCGGGGTCGGGCTCCTCGCTGCTGCCTTCGCCCACGTCGCTGTCAGGCACCTCCTGCAGGGCCTTGCCTTCTGGGGCTCCATCCAGCTGCAGCCCCAGGACTGGGGGGCCCTGGCCAGCCTCGCTGCCCTCCCCGCAGGGGAACTGCTCATTAGCCACGCTGCAGGATGGGCTGTCGATCCCGCTGTCCCGGTTGGGGAGCTTAGCACCACCATTCAGCTCCCCCGATGGGCCTTTATCCGGGGGGCCATCCCCTGCAGTAGCTGGGCTGCCGGGGCTCCCAGGGTCAGAGTCCTTGCCGTGGGCTCTAGGCCCGAGTGGCAGTGCCTGGAGCTTCCCTGGGTCTGCCCTTGGGAGCTCCCGGGAGGAGCAGCCAGGCCCAGAGTTCAGCTCCCCCAAGGCAGCAATGGGGGGCTGGGCTGTTGAGGCCCCCCCTCCTGACTCCATTGTCACAGCTGAGCTCCCTGAGCTCCAGGGGGAGCTGGCTGGAGGGCTGCCTGTGGGGGGAAATGAGCAGGGTCAGTGCCAGCCAGGTGCGGACCAGCCCCTGCAAGCAGCCCCCGAGTGCAGCCCCCAGGCATGTCACTCAGAGAAGGGTGGAGGTGGGAGGGGGCCATGTGGGGACAGCCCACACAGCTCCAGCTGGGCCCTGTCCAGACAGGCCTTTGTGGAATGGCAAATGGAAAGCATTTTATTTTATTTTTATTTTTTATTTTTAAAGATTTTATTTATTTATTTGTCAGAGAGAGAGGGAGAGAGAGCGAGCGAGCACAGGCAGACAGAGAGGCAGCCAGAGGCAGAGGGAGAAGCAGGCTCCCTGCCGAGCAAGGAACCCAATGTGGGACTCGATCCCAGGACGCCAGGATCATGACCTGAGCCGAAGGCAGCCGCTTAACCAACTGAGCCACCCAGGCGTCCCAGAAAGCATTTTATTTTAAAAATAAGTAAATTTCTTCTATGTTAAAAAAAAAAAAAAAGGAAAAGAGACAGAGAGGGAAGAACAGAAGGGGTAAGAAGGGGAGGACGGAGGGAAGGAATCCCACAGCGTGAAGGCCCCTGCTACACAACGTTTAAACTACACCCACAGAAATAACCATGGTGAGCGCGGTGGGCCGGTCATCTGCGTGCTCTGCCCCGGGGATGTGGTTCTGAGGGGCCCCCTCTGTGGCATCCCTGTGACCCACATCGTCCAGAGACCCCAGCCCAGGGAGGCCAGGGCTTTGCCCCAGATGCCGCCCGCCCCCCCCCGCCCCCCCCCCCCCCCCCCCCCCCCCCCCCCCCCCCCCCCCGCTGCCTCCCCCCCCCCCCCCCCCCCCCCCCCCCCCCCCCCCCCCCCCCCCCCCCCCCCCCCCCCCCCCCCGAAAAGCGCCCTGGAGCTGCTGGCTGCTTTCACCACCCACCTCTCCTGGACACTCTCACGGGAGAGGCGAGAACCACTGTGGGAGGGTCCGGGGGGACGAGGCCAGGGGAGATCGACATTCCTCAGAATCTTCCTTTGACTCCACTCACCTGACGCCCTGGTCTCCAGGGAGGGCTCCACACCTGGCTCCCTGCAGGCTGTGAGCAAGGTCTGGGTTGGCTGCCTCAGGCAGTGAGCATGAGTGGGGCTGGAAGGCTGGCTGCAAATCTCCTTCCTGTCCAGCAAGTTTGACACAGGGGTCCTGAAACAACACGACAGGAGCATGAAAGCTGCCTTCACCGGCACCCGCAGTGGCCAGGTGTCAAGCCAGCTCCAAAGGCAGAAGGTGGAAGGGCACCTCTGTGGCCCCGCCCAGCGTGGCCAGCCCTGGACAGGTCATAGGTCACAGGCAGATAGAGCACGTGGCTTCCTGCCAGAACATCTGGGGGTCCGGCCCAAACCTCCAGGCCAGAACTGATCGTCCCCGCCCGTGGTGCCCATGCTGGGGGAGGTAGGGTCCCACCCAGTGTGCAGAGGGCCAGAGGGCACCTCCCAGCCCCACCCGAGCTCCCTCCTGACACCTGCAAACACAGGCGCCCAGGGTTCGCACCCACGATCAGCCTAGCAGCCCACAGCTTCTGCACACGCTCCCCTCCTCCCTCGCAAACCAGGCTGAAGAACCATCCATCTCGCCCTCACACAGAGCCATAAAGGTGTCCAGAGCCTGCCCCTGGGCGTCTCGCAGGTGGGAAGACCTCTGGGCATGCTGCCTCCACTTTGGGACGGTGGACTCCGCCTACGACACCTGCCGCACAGCTCCCTTCCCGTGGGGCCAGACTGCTCAGGGTTGGACTTTCTCTACGTGGCCCCAAAGCCAGAGCAGCAGGCACATGCACCCTGCCCTGTTCTTGATGAGCTTCATGGGGAGAAACATGAAGGTTGTGAAACAGAAAGTACTTGCTTTACTGCATTCCTCTCATAGCACAGGAGGTAAACCCAAGGTCCCGGCACGCAGACACGACAGAGCCCTGCAGACGTGCTGCTGAAATGCGGGCCCCACACTCAGCCTCTGTGTGTCAAGGGCGGTGTCTGGCCCCAGGGGAGCCTGGGCAACCCCTGGGGGTCCTGCTTCTGGTCAACCCCCCCCCCACCACACAGCGAAGCACAGCGTCCCCAACAGGTGGAAACCAGAGCAGTGCGCCCTCCGTCACATCCCGCTCCTGCACCGATCCAGCCCCACGTGGACCCCAGGGACAGGACAGGAGACCAAGGAGGTGGAGGTCACGGGCAGAGCACAGGCAGAAGAGCCCTGTCAGGGGGCAGAGGTCTGCAGGGTCCCTGAGGATGGTTGGCGACATGTGGGAGGGCACCATGAGCCTGAGCAGGAGCCGCTGGGGGAACAGCAGTGGCCAGGCACAGGCAGGGCAAAGCTGGGCCCCACTGGTGGGGGGGTGCGGGCGGTCCACCCCATGGGGAGTCTGCTCAGGTCCCCGGATGCCCACCTGCTTCCTAGCAGAGTCATGGCTCCCCCGAACGGCGTTCAAGAGCAGCTCGAGCCAGGGCAGCCGCACCTCCAGCCTCCAGAGGGGAAAGCCTCCAGCGAGAGCTCGAGGCGTGCGGGAGAGGGACGTCCGGACGCTGTAGGCGACGAGCAGGTCTGGGGGGACAGCGACAGAGCCATCCATGCTGAGGCACACACGGACGGACAGGGCGATGTGAGCGAACGTCCCGCAACAAACATAGGCGTGACCGGACTCGGACAGGGGAGTGGCGGGAAGTGTTTGCGGAATGCCGACCACAGCGTTCCTGCGTCGACGGAAGCTGTAAACCCACAGAGCCAAGGGTCTCAACCAATGCTGAGCACGAGAAATGTCTGTAAGTAGTTTTCCACACAGAAAGCTCCAGGCTCCAAAGGCTTCAGGGTGAATTCTAGCAAACGCTGGGGAACACGAGAGGGCTCTGCAGAACTCTGAGCCCTGTGCACGGCAGATGCCAACTGGCCGAAGACCAGGTACATACCCGCCTTTCCGTCTACACAGAGTTCCAGGAGACTCATGTGAACCTGTGGTCAGGGACCACACACGGGCTCGCTGTGTTCTGCGTCACGGGTACTCACACGTGTCACACATCGGGTCTGCACTCTGCACGCGTGCCGTCCTCTGTCTCAGTACCGCACAGACGGCGATGCCTCGGGCGTGAGCCAACTTACTCAGCTGACATTCCCCAAGTGCCATTTTTAAAAAGATCTCATTTACTTATTGGAGAGAGAGATTGCAAGAGAGCAAGCGCAGAAGCAGGGGGAGGGACAGAGGGAGAGGGAGGAACAGACTCCCCGCTGAGGCATGGGGCTCAGTCCCAGGACCCTGAGATCACGACTGGAGTGGAACACAGATGCTCAACCCACTGAGCCACCCAGGACCCTTCCCACAAGTGCCAATTTTACAGAAGGGACGGGAGTCAGGCAGAGCACAGGTGGTACCCCACAGCCTGGGGAAGCTTTGGCAGCCCTGGTGCCCACATGGTCATTCTCATCTAGAGGACTGAGGTGCACCCATCCCCTGGAGACCTTGAGCCATGACCAACTCTTCTTCCAAGGGCGGCAGAACCAGCTCAGTCAGACGGGAAAGCCCAAAGCTCAACATAAAGACATCCCACAGGGAGCAGAGTGTGGGGTACAACAGAGACCACTGTCCCCCCAATCTGATTCAGGAAGGCGTAAGATGCAGCCCATGGCCTTGTTCACCTTGGGACTGGTCTCCCTGCTGCCTTTCCAAGGCCAAGGTCAGCACCAGGGAAGGCCAGCCCAGTTCCCACCTGCCCTCTGCACCGCACAGGGGAGCTGGGGGCACTGGGAAGGGAACACACATATACACACATGCTCACCCCTACACATGTGCTTCCATAACACACACACACACATACACACACCATGTGCCAGGAGCTGTGCTCAGCACTTCTGGATACTCACTCACAGACACCAAGGTGGGTGATGTCCTGTGTTTTAGACAAGGAAGCCAAGGCTGACCCTAGTTCACACTGACACATCCAGGGCTAGTGTGAGGGTGGGTGTGAGCACAGGAACTATGGAGCTGTGATCAGCCTTCTCTACCCAGCCCTGGCTCTCACCTTAGAAACGCTCAGTCACCTAGCTGAGCTCCCAACTGCAGGGGAGCTACAAGCACAGCAGGACACAGCCAGAGCCCAGGGCCCCTGACACCCAAGGGTGCCACCGCCCAGCATCAAAGCCCTAACACTGAGCCTGGGGGAGGTTCGGGTGCTCGAGAAGGATGGAGAAATTAAATGTCCAGGGTGTTTGGACCATGTAAGTGGCTTTGGAGCCCTGACACTGCCCGGTGGCTGCCCAAGACAGGCAGGGACGGTCCTGCGCATGGACCACAAGGCCGAGCATGGCCCCACCCCACCTGCTGCCAGGTGTCCCCTCCTTGGGAGCAACACGGGAACCCCCGCTAGAAATACCACCCTCCTGTGCTCACTTCGGCAGCACATATACTAGAAATACCACCCTCCTGTCTCTTGCTGCCTGGCACCTGGCACCCTGTATGGTTCCTACCGACAGCAGCCATCTCTGGCTGGCCTCTGAAACTGTCCCACCCTGACCAGCACCAGCCCCAGGACTGTGCGAGAGGACAGTGCTCAGTGGGGCTGCTCTCTCCCCACCACGCTTGAGTGGCGGCTCACATGCAATAGGTCACCTGAACAAGCCTGAAAATACACCAGGGGTACCTGCGGTACCTGCACACAGGTCCAGGCGGGCAGACAAGGCTGCAGAATCCACGAGGCCATGCCGCAGTGAGAAAGGCTTGTGACCCAGAGCTGCTGCGCTCCAGGGTCAGGCTCCAGAAGCACAACACTTGTCTGGGGCCTCAGCCTGGGGTCTGCACCGTCTGCTGAGCACATGGAGACGGGCACTGACAGTGGGGTGCCATGTGCTCTGGGATGTGGTCGGGGTCGGCGGGACCTGGGGACAGGCTGCAGGGCACGCTGAGCACAGAAAAAAGGAGGCAGACCCACGCAGCGCCATCCCCGCGTGCTGGGAGGCCCTCATCGGCTCACACCATCACTTAAAGTTACCGCGCTTTCAACAGCTGATGGAGGGACCTGTCCTCTTTAGTGAACTGAGAAGTTATAGAAAACCAAAAAGGATATAAACGCTCCCTACCCCTGTGGCGCTGGGATGCCCGTGTGGGCAGCGGCCTGTGGGCGGGATGGCCCTGGTGGGGGCTCCGGGGGGGGGGGGGCAGCACCTTTTCTTAGAGATGCGGCTGTCGTCCCAATACCGAATCCCAACACCTGATCCTCGAGAATGCTCTTCTCGCAGAAGAACTGAAAGCAGAGAACTGAATAGATACACGCACACCCCCGATCACAGCAGCATTCCTCACAGCAGCGGACAGGGGGCTTAGTGGGGGATGCAGCCCCAGCGGCCGGGGCGGGAGACGCATATACAGCTCACGGGCACACTGGTGATGGAACATTCCTTAGCCTTCAAGAGGGAGGACATCCTGACACCTGCCACAGCATGGATGGGCCTTGGGGACACAAGGCTGAGTGCCCGTCCCAGAAGAACAGACACCATGTGAGGTCCCTGGAGTCGTCAAATCACAGAGCCAGAGTGGATGGTGGCGCCGGGGGCTGGAGGGCAGTAGTGTTTAATGACGCAGTCTCCGTTTGTGAAGATAGAACATTCTGGA
>PISX010020811.1:0-12790 GCA_004024625.1 Mellivora capensis | reverse complement strand
TGGCAGCCCAGCAGACCTACACCGCCAGGACAGCTTGCCAGGCTGGTGGGCTTCAGCCACTGACACAGCTGAAAGCTCCCAGGTCCCTGTCACCGGCTCCATCCTGCAGGACCTGGTGAGGCCGCGCCAGGGCACAGTACTTACTCTGTGTGCTCAACGCTAGCTTACCCGAAGCTCCCAGACAGCAAACCCGGAAATGCACTGCGTCTCCTCAAGAAGCCATGATAAAAGAGCTGCCGCAGGCCACGCAGAACGCACGTGCACAGGACTGCCCGGCACGCAGGACACATGCGCATGGGACTGCGTGGCACACAGGTGCACGGTGCGCGGGAGCACGGCACGCAGGACGCATGCGCGTGCGCATGCGCATGGGCCTGCACGGCACAGGTGCGTGGTGCGCGGGTGCACAGCGCAAAGGACGTACGCGCACAGGGCCGCACGGCTCGCAGGCTGCACGGCGTGAGGGTTCACAGCACACAGGACGCACGTGCACCCACCCGGTGGGCCTGCAAAACTGACCGCCTGAGCTGCTTCCACTTAATCTTTTCCCTTTTACATTTACTTAATGCTCTTCTTTTCTTCCTAATTTTATTTTCTACTGTTAACACTCGCATTCTCGTGTGCTTTATTTGTATTTCCGATTCTGTGTTCATTTCGCCATCACCCGGACTGTAAATATAGACAACGCATCACTGTCTGCTGTGGACAAACGGGTCCCCACACCGTAACCAGCTGTGCCGCAGCCCCAGCTGCTTCTGGGCGGGCCCGCGAAGCTCTGGAAACCTGCTGGGTGACCTACTGTTGGGCTGCGTTCGTGGGGCAGGGGTCCCAGGCTGGCTGCTGGTGCCCCGGGCTCCCCACACAAATTCACCTTTGCTTATGTCTGAAATGTTCACTAGAAGACCAGACAAGATCCTTCCAAAACTTTCCAGTTGCACAGAGATCCTGACCATGCTCCCAGGGCTGGCCTGTGTGCATGCAACCTGGCGCTGCCCACCCCAGGTGTCAGTGCCATGGGGTTGTGGGGAGCTCCGTACATACACTTTCACT
Organism: Mellivora capensis; assembly: GCA_004024625.1. Taxonomy (NCBI): domain Eukaryota; kingdom Metazoa; phylum Chordata; class Mammalia; order Carnivora; family Mustelidae; genus Mellivora; species Mellivora capensis. The sequence continues at coordinate 11,740 of PISX010020811.1, read as the reverse complement.
GCTGCCCCCAGACCCCCGCCTGGGGTCACTCTCACTGCCGCCCTGGGAGATGCCTCCCCATGAGTACAGGTCTCATTGGACTGCACAGTGACCTACTAGGTTATTGCGGGAAAGGGAGACCAGGCCGCAGGTTCAACCTCCCAAAGCCACACACTTGTAGGGGCTATAGCCACAGGTCCTGGGCATACATGGGCTTCATGGGGGCCCATCGGAACCCCCAGAGCCAACTGGAAAGGTTAATCACCGCCCTCCTCACTGCATGCCTATCTGGAGACCAACCATCACCACCATACGTGGGACCCCAGATGGAGGGAACAGCGTCCCAGATGGAGGGAACAGTGTCCCAGGTGGAAAGAGCAGTGTCCCAGGTGGAGGGAACAGCATCCTAGGCGGTGGGAACAGCGTTCCAGACGGACGGAGCAGTGTCCCTGGTGGGGGGAACAGCGTCCCAGGCAGAGGGGACAGCGTCCCAGACAGATAGGAAGCAGGGCAAAGGAGAATCAGCCCAGCCATCTGGAGACATGTACCTGGAGATGGAGGAGGTAGAAGGCTGGGGTTGGAGCTCCCCAGAGAAGGATGGGTCTCCCAGCCGTGGGCCCAGGGGACCGTGCAGGTGAGTGATGCTCCGTTCAGGGCTGGTTTCACATCTGTCCCACAGTCTGACTTCCGCATCACCCCCTTTACTGAGGTGCCTCATTCTGCTCATCTGTCAGTGGGGGTCATGAGAGCCCACCTAGAAGGATGTGGAGAGGCTGGTGCTCCTAGCCTCCCAGCTGAGACCAGCAGCTGCACCCCTGTCACTGTTCTGAGTCCCTGGGCTCTTGGGCTCAGGACAGCAAAGCCCCACGTGTCCTCAAGGCCTCCGTTAGCCCCCCATCTGAGCTCTGGCCTTTGCAGACTAACCAAAGATCAGGCCTCTGTGTGTCAGAGCACACAGTCCCGTCCAGCTCCGGGGCCCCTGAACTTTCGGAGGTGCTGGCCTTTGCGGGGAGACAGACGTCAACCCCAAGGAGCGGAACCAGGGCCTCTGGCCTCCTGCAAACACCCAGCTGGAGCCAAACCACTTCCTCCCTGAGCACCGGCCCCGCCCAGCCCCTCCTGGCCCCAGCGAACTGTCAGGCTCTGAGGGTCTCAGTGGGGCCCAGCTGGGCAGCGTGCAGGCCAAGGCCCAGCGCTCCCTCTGTCTCCTCTCCTTCAGGAGTGGCCAAGCACTCAACCAGTTGCCTGCAATCCCCAAGGGTCCCAGGAGCCAAGTGCTCTGGGTACAGCTGTGCCCTTGAACGCACCCCCACTCTGCAGAACATGGTGGCATCTGGCTCCACCCCGCTGCCACCCAGAATGCCCCCATCCCCCTCCCAGAGTCGGTGCTATGGGCATCCTAGGGTGTCCTCCTCCCTGGTAACCACTATAGCCAAGCCCCATCAGTGTCTCAACTGCATCTGATTGCAGAGGAACCTTCCAGAGCCACACATTTTGTGGGAAGGCCTAGCCCCCTAGCGACCATGTAGACCACTCACCCTTCCTCACCCAGGTAAAGGAAGACCCACATTAGCCCAGGGCCTCGGTGACAGGTGCGCAGGCTGGGCCCACGTGGGGGCCACCCTGATGTGGGTCCGCCTCAGACCCCGGCCCCTCCTGGGCTCAGTTCATCTTAGCTGGAGTCCAAGGTGCCCCAAACAACAGCCAGTGCTGTCCCAGCCAACGGCACGCTTGCTGCTGGCTCTTCACAAATCAAGCCAGGGGCACCCGAGAGCCAAAGGAGCACAGACGTGCCACTTACCCACCACTGCATGGCTTCCTGCCTTGGAGCTGCCACCCCAAGCCGCTCCTACTCAGAGCATCCTTGTCCCCAAAAGTGGCCCCTGAAGGATCAACACAGGCTCTGGTGGCTGGCGAAGACCCCGGAGCTAGCACCACTCACCTGTTTCCCCTGGGAGCGTGCGCTTCTGCCTGGGGCTGACTTCAGGCAACAGCAAAACACAACTTCCTTTTGCTGGTTTTGCAACACAGGTCACCAAAGACAGCGGCTTTGCATTTCCGCATTGTCACACGCCCAAGTTCACTGGTTCCCCAGCTGGCTCCTCTGTGAAAATGCAGCCAGACTGGCTGGAGAGCCGTCCAGGCCCCCGTGAGCCTCTGCACCACGGCCTGTGGTGGTTTAATGGCTCCCGTCGGGCGGTGGAGGCGATGGAGGCCGCTACCTGCCCCCTCCATCTCGCCTGGTGGGCTTCTCTGCACAGACCTGTGGGCACACAACACTGGGACCCTCAGGGGGTCCAGCAGGCCTGAGCAGCGGGGTCCCCTAGCTGAGAGGGGGCCCGTGCACAGTCAGAAGAGCACCCTTGTCACGGGGCAGCTCTGTGAACCCCTGGGAAGGTAAATGCATGAAGACGCCGAACCCTACAAAGCTTAGAGCGTGAGCTCTTGCATTGGTTCCAGCAGCAGCCACTTTGTCCTGCCCTGCATGCTTCTTTAGAAACAAGGGATTTCTTTGAACCTTGGTGGCCTTGTTGCTGGCAGGGGGTCACCATAGAGTCTTCCAGGGGCAGCGCCTCGCACACAAGGAACACACAAGTATGAGGAAGTCAGCACCACGGCCACTAACGAGGGCCTTCCTCCAGCGCACACCGACCTGCCTCGTCCTCCCCGCCCCATCCCGGGGCACACAGTGGAGGCTTCTCCATGCCCTCGCTGGTGGTGTCCACACAGCAAAGATGCTCCCGTGCTCGGCTGTCTGGGGGCGAGGGGATCAGGCTGTTGACACTACCCAGTTCACCTCCAGATAGTCCTCTTCTTAACCCCAGATTTGAGGAAGTCTATGAGGAAGTCGGGATGGACCGGTCACAGGGGTAGCGGTGAGTGCACGGACATAGGTGCACCTCCCTCCAGGGACGTAAGGACCCCTGTGAGCATGCACCGCGCCTACCCTCTGGCCTCCAGCCACCGCTGAAAGACTCCAAACTGCCCCACTGGCAGGTGGCAGGATGGTGGCTGGTGTCCCAGGTACCTGGGCTCACATCCGGGCTCTTGGGCTGAGAACCCTCAGGGCCACAGTCCTCTGCCATAAAATGGAAAGGAGACAGGATGCAGGGGCGCCTGGGTGGCTCAGTGGGTTAAAGCCTCTGCCTTCGGTTCAGGTCATGATCCCAGGGTCCTGGGATCGAGCCCCGCATTGGGCTCTCTGCTCAGTGGGGAGCCTGCTTCTTCCTCTTTCTTTGCCTGCCTCTCTGCCTACTTATAATCTCTGTCTGTCAAATAAATAAATAAATAAATCTTTAAAAAAAAAAAAAAAGGAGACAGGATGCAAGGAACAAGGGCCTGGTCTGTGGCAGGTGGCCCTTCCAGGTGCCTCCCGCTCCAGTGGGCAAGAGCCACACCTGACACCTTTCCCCAGCATGGCCCTTGCCCGCTGACATCCTTGAGCCAGGAGACTGGCAGTGAGACCCCATTGAGACCTGAGGACCCAGGCCCAGAGTCCCGTTTCGAAGAAATGGCCTAAGGAGGCAGCAGCTCAGATGTCGTGACCCAAAAGGTGATGGACTAAAAGTGGAGTGGGGTGCAGCCCGGCTGGACCGCATCGGGCAGGGGACAACTCTACCTGGGCAGTGGCGCTGTCCAACAAGGAACACACTTACCAAGAACAAGAGCCCCTTCCAGCCTGGCCCCTCATTAAACACATAGAGGATTAATGTGTTTATTTCTTTGTAAACAGAACATATCAAGATAACCAAATTCTCTCTTCTGCCTTTTAGGAGAATTCTAGGCAGAAACAACATTAAAATTCCATGTTTACTGAACACGTTGTATCCCAGATCGGGTGCCGATGGTCTGTAGTCTGTGGTATTCTGCTGGCTCACTTTTGGGCCAACGGAGCCCATTATGTGGGTGCTGACACGGGGAGAAGGGACTCTCTGCCCTGTCTCTGCAACTTGTCGGCACATGTAGAATTATTCCAGAATCAAAGGCTTTTAAGTTCAACACTTAGTGTTTCCACAGATGGAGCAATCCTGTGTGGGACCACGAGCCACATTGCTACTCTCAGAATCTTGTTTCTTCCAGCGTTTCACGTCCTGGAAAGCTCCCTGTCTCCTCGGTGACAACTGAGGCAGCACAAGGGACAGAGGGTGGTAAAGACAGTCCCCAGACACAGAGCAGTCTGTCTGATGTTTAAATGCGTGGGGCTGCCTCGACTCAACCCACACTTGGTTTTGTTGCAAAATGGCTTGGTTTTGTGTTTTTAAGATTCAGATGGCTGGTCCCCATTGGATGAGTCACCTCTGTCATTGAGTCTAGGTGCGGGGTGAGGGATGAGTGGGCCCAGGAACGATCCAAAAACTGATAGCTCAGGGCCAAGGTCAGGAAGAGCTAGCTCGAAGGAAAGGAAATCTAAGTGGCCACACACACGTGATGAGACAGCTACAGCCCACACCCAAGTGCCCTCTCTCCCCATCAGGTTAGCAAAGACCCCTCCACAGGATGGCAGGTGGAACAGAAGGGGACATCTGCCCTTTGACCCAGCACTCATCACTCTGGAAACTGGTGCTGGGCATACCTGCCCAGGAGCACAACAGCAAGGTGCCAGGTGGTTCCTGCACCAGGGCAGGTAGGAGCAAGGCTGGAAACAACCAAGGCCCACCTGGAGGGAGCCAGTGGGTCAACCACGTGGTTCCCGCTCAGCACAGAGAAGCACCTAATGGGCAGAATGGCCAGACCTCCCCATCGGCAGATACAGCCGGTCACTAGAATGGGATGAAGTACCTGGCCGCCAGATGTTCTAATTGTGAGCTCTGTCAACTCTTCAAAATGATTCTGGGAAAACATGCCTCTCTCTACGTGGGGGAAGCACAAACAGGGCAAATTATTGATGCTTGATAAATGAATTCCTGTATCTTTTCCATAAGTTTGAAAAATTTAAAAACTGTTTTAAAAAGGCTATCTTATGGATGGAGCCAGGGTGGGAGCAAGAACTCTCTTGGATCTTTTTGTTTTTTTAACCATGTAACCATATTGCCTACTTTTAAATTTAATAATTTTTTAAAAGATTTTTATTTATTTATTTGACAGACAGAGATCACAAGTAGGGAGAGAGGCAGGCAGAGAGAGAGGAGGAAGCAGGCTCCCCGCTGAGCAGAGAGCCCAATGTAGGACTCGATCCCAGGACCCTGGATTCATGACCTGAGTCGAAGGTAGAGCCTTTAACCCACTGAGCCACCCAGGGGCCCCTAAATTTAATAATTTTTATATGACCATGATGAAGACACAAATTTTAAAATTCCACTTCTTGCCATGGCTTGTCCCCATGGCAAAGGCAGCACAAAGCCAAGACACAGGTTGGGGCTCCACAGGCACAACACAGAGGAGCAGAGGGAGCACAAGGGAGAGTGAGGATAGGAGGGAGCACAGGGAAGATGAGGACAGGGGGAGCACAAGGAGCAGAGGTGCACGGGGTGGGAGCACTGCTACCCCAGCGAAGAAGGAAGGCCTGAAAAGGAGCTGACAGTGGCTGAGAAGCACCCCTCTCCCTGCACCTAGTGGACAGCAACCTGGAGGCTCGACAGAAACAGAGCAGACACGAGCCTCTCACACCCCTGTCCCCCGCAGCCCCTCCACACGTCCGTCCTTAGTCCCACAGTACAGCTGTATTTGCAAGGTGGAAAATCGAAGATATGAGTGTGTGACAATGGAGAATAGCACAGGTAGGGTTTCTATAATAAGTAAAATGATTTCATTTATTAAGTAAGATAATTACTATAATAATGAAAGCACATTAAATTAAAACAAGACAGGTGGAGTCACACAGGGATAGAGAGATGTGTCAATGGAACAGAATGGGGGGTCCAGATGTGCGAGCACATGCATGTGGCAGGTCGGGTTTTTGCAAAGGTGGCAGCACTCTGCACTGGGAGAGGAAAGCCCTTCATGACTGTGCTGTAGCACGTGGACACAGACAGATGAGCCTTACCCATCACTCATATCACACACACACACACACACACACACACACACACGAACATAGTTGGAATGAAGCCAGGTCTTAACTGTGAGCAGGACTCTAGAGCTTCCAGAAATGCACAGGTGGAACGCCCACGCCCTCGAGGCAGGCAGATGTCTCGGGCCTAAAAGCCGCAGAAAAACACTTGATAAACCCACCTTCATCAGCAGGAGAATCGCGTGCTCATCCGGGGCCCCATGAAAAAGATGAAAGCCAGAGCTGCGGATGGGAAGGAATTGTTTGTAATACATCTCTCTGACAGGGGCGCCTGGGTGGCTCAGTGGGTTAAAGCCTCTGCTTTCGGCTCAGGTCATGATCCCAGGGTCCTGGGATCGAGCCCCGCATCGGGCTCTCTGCTCTGAGGAGAGCCTGCTTCCTCCTCTCTCTCCCTGCCTGCCTCTCTTGCCTACTGGTGATCTCTGTCTGTCAAATAAATAAATAAAATCTTTAAAAAAAAATACATCTCTCTGACAAAGGACTTGTGCACAGAATATATAAAAAGTTCCTACAACTCAATAAAGAAAAAGACAATCCAATAAAAATAAATTGAGGAATAGATTAGACCAGACTTCAAAAGTTATCTGAAGGGATAGTGAGCTCCAAGGGAAGTGGTCCCGAGCCCCTGCGTGAGGGAGATGTAAGCTACAGCCTTGAGACACCACCACGCCCATTGCGCGCCAGCAAGGACGTGGGACATGCAGGGGTCAGTGACCCAGTGCTGACAGGTGCAAAATTGTACAACTGCTTTGAAAAACCACCTGGCATTTCCTCATGAAGTTAAGCACACACCTGCCTGCGACCCAGCAATTCCACACCTGTGGGTTCTCCCCAGGAGAAGAGAAAACATCTGTCCACACAGAAACCTGGTCACCATATCTGTAGCAACCCAACTCATCATAACATAAAACTGAAAATGACCCAGATATCCTCCCCTGGAGAATGATTGAGCGAAGTGTGCAACCATGTTCGTCATATGGAATGTTACTCAGCGACCGATGTACCAGGGACTTGGGTGAAGCTCACAAGGGAATCCAGGTGCAATAGTTTGCTCCAGATGGAGTTAAAGAATGGGCAGAACTAGCATGGGAAGTTGGAGCAGCACCACCTCCGTGGCCCTGGGGACGGGAGTATAGGTTTGCTCCGGCTGCTGTAACAAAACTCCATAGGAGCAATAGCAGAAATGCATCCTGGCCCAGTCCTCAAGGCCAGAAGTCTGAGATCCAGGTGTGGGCAGGACAGGTTTCCCCCAAGGCCTCTCTCCTGGCCTGGATGACAGGCCACCTTCTCCCCATGTCCTCACGTGGACGTCCCTCAGTGTGTGTCTGTCCTCACCTCCTCTTCTTAGAAGGACACCAGCCCACTGGATTAGAGCCCACACCTATGACCTCATTTTAACTAATTACCTCTTTAAGAGTTCTGTCTCTAAATGAGGTCATGTCTGAGGCACTGAGGTTTAGGATTTCAGCATACGAATTTTGGGGAGATGCAATTTATCCCGTAACATCACTGTCCTCGCTCCTCAGAGTGCCGGATGTTCCAGCTACGCAATAAGGCAAAGTGAGGAATGAAAATGCATGCAGAGCAAATAGAAGGAAGAGAAGTGCCCGTATTTGCAGATGACCCGACTGTCTACAAAGTAAATCCTGAGAATCTACAAAAAGTTAACAAGTTAACAAGTTAATCTGGCAGTTCAGAGACATAAGATCAAAACTGCTTGAATGTTTAAAATGCAGACACCAAAAACTAGGAAACACAATGCCATTCACACTAGAAAATTAAAAAAAAATTTTTTTAAAGGAACCTCAAATGTAAATCCAACAAAACATTTACTAAGCTCACATGCTGAAAACTTCAACACACTAATGAAATAAAGGCCCAAGAAAAGAGGCATATTGTGTTCATGTTCATAGACTGATGATGTGACAGAAAGATTTGTGAGAGAAATGACAGAAAGATGTCATTTCTCTCACAAATGAGCTATGAGCTTAATACCGTTTCTGTCAAAGCCCCAGCAAGGCTTTTTGTGGATCTCAGACAAGCTCATTCCTGAATGTATGTGAAGAACAGAGGCCCCCGGGGAAGCGAGGCAGCCTGACCAGGAGGGACCATGCCTCTGTCACCACAGCAAAGGGCACGGGGTGGTGCTGAGGGGACAGATCCAGGGGTGAACGGGACACAACAGAGACCCAGCAGGAGCCCACCAAGGAGGAGTGGTTACCAAAGGTGCAAAGAGAGGAAAAACAGCCTTTCCACAGATGGCATTGGGGTGATGGGACATCCCCAGGCAGCCAAGGAGCCCTACCTAGGCCGCATGCCCAACACGGAGACCAGCTCAAAATGGATCATAGAGGGCACCTGGGTGGCTCAGTGGGTTAAGCCTCTGCCTTCGGCTCAGGTCATGATCTCAGGATCCTGGGATCGAGCCCCACATCGGGCTGTCTGCTTGGCAGTGAGCCTGCTTCCTCCTCTCTCCCACTGCCTGCCTCTCTGCCTACTTGTGATCTCGCTCTGTCAAATAAATAAATAAAATCTTTTTTTAAAAATGGATCATAGATTTAAACATAAAATGTAAACCAGGAAATTTCAACAAGAAAAAAATTAGGAAACAACTTGTGGGATCTGTGGGGTAGGGTTTTTAGATGGGACACCAAGAGTAAGAGCCATCACAAGATAGTGAACAGAACGCGGGCCAGTCCCACAGTGAGGAGTTCCCCTCACACCTGCCGGGTGGGCAGACTGGAAGAAGGACTACCCACCAGCGTCGTCGTCCAGGATGCACTGAAATGGGGCCACTCTGGCCCAGCACTCAGGTGGGACAGCCTCCCTGGGAAGAGCTGGGCGAGGTCTTTTAGGACATGCTGGACCACCCCCGGACGCAGCAGGGGACCCGGCATGTGTCCCCCGGAAGTGCAGCCTGCGTTCACACAGAGACCCGCACACAGACGTGCAGGGCAGACAACCCGATGGCCTTCAAGGGGTGCAGGACCCAACGTGGCGCGGCCGCGTGTCAGACACAGCCGCCCCTGGAGAGGAAGGGAGTCGGACACCACAGTCTGGGTGAGTCGCCTGAGATGAACGCCGACTGAAACAGCCAGTTTGAAAACGTTCCAAATTCCACGTGCTGAGCGTTCTTGAAATGACCCAAGTGTACTCACAGGGCGCGGGTCAGCCGCCTGCAGGGGCACGGGCGGGTCCCCCCCCCCCCCGCCCGGTGCAGACCACCCCGCCCTGACGGGGGCGCTACAGTTCTGCACTGTGTCACCCTCACGATGTCACCTCGGGAGGAGGCTGGGCAAAGGGTACACCATCTCCGCGGGGTTCTCACAGCTAAGTGTGAGCCTACAGTTAGTTACTGCAAAAGAAAAAGCTTCATTAAAAAAAAAAAAAAAGGCTGACGGAGTCCCTTGACTCTTAGGAGAAGCCGTGAACTGCCCAGGAAAATGGCAGTTCTGGGATCCTCCGTATAACCAGAAGCGGAAGCAGCGGAGACCCCAGGCTGCGTAAGCTCCCCCACAAGACCCGGTGCACCCCGCCCGCCTCACTCTGTTCCCTCACTGTGCACACCCAGCTCTGGGGCGTAGGCTGACCATTCCTGCCCTCCGGTGCCCACTGCTCCCCTCTCTACGCCATCTGGACCTGGCCTCGCTGCCCCCACGTCCACACAGAAACAGAGCAAATGAGGAGCAGCCTCAGGACCATCCTTGTGCCCTATTTCCAGAAGGGGAAGGTGTGTCTAAGGAGGTGAAGCAAGAACCGGCAGAGGACGCTGCCAGGACGGCTGGCCACTGGCAGAGGGCGCAATGCAGCGGGGGAGGAGGGTGCGCAGGGCAGGGGGGGGCACATGGCAGCTGGAAGGGGCTCAGGTAGCTGGAGGGGGGTGTGCAGTGCAGCAGGAGGCGAGCCGGCAGTGAGGGGGGCACAGGGCAGCAGTGGGGGGGGCGGGGGTGCAGGGCAGCGAGAGGCAAGTAGGCAGCAGGGGGTTCAGAGCAAGGAGGGGCACGGGGCAAGGGGGGTGCAGAGCCTGGAGGGCCAGTGGGAGCCCTGGCCGTGAGAGTCCCGTTACTGACCAGGATACCAGGGTTCAGAGGTGCCTGGAACCTCATGCAGTTGGTCAGTGGCCATGCCGCACTGGCTCTGAAAGCAGCTCCCCAAGAGGGAGGCGCGTGAGGACCAAGGGGATGCCCGCTCCTGGCTCTCAGGTCAGAGGGGCACTGGGGGCACCGGGCAGGCCAGGGTGGGACAGTGTCCAGTGCTGACATCTTCTCCACAAGCTGGGCAAGAGCCAGGCAGGAGGCAGGGTGGGACCCCATGGGCTTTGGATGGGGGGCCCTGGACTGCCAACCCCAGACAAGACCCAGGGAAGGAGCAGGGGCCCACTGCGCACGCCCTCAGACCCATGACCTTCCGGCTCTGGGCGCTGAGCTTCTGGGGATGTCCTCTTTCCTTTCCATGCTTCTCAGTAATATATACATTTTTACAAAGAACATTTATTATATTTGAAATTGGGAGAAAAGTCGGCTTATTTAAAAATAAGATGATAACATCTCCTCCATAGCTCATTTGAGATTCTAAGCCTCTAGCAACTTCCTCAGAGCCTATAAACAGTCTCCATGTCTGTTTATATATGGAAAATTTAATTTCTACTTAGCTGTCCTACATTTCTCTGGGGGAAAAAAAATGTGGTTAAGAAACCCAAAAGGAAGGACACGGAGTGTAATTTTGCTTTCTGAAAACACACTTTTGCAAAAAGTTCTCTAGTTTCCTTTAAATGGAAACTGGATTCTGTTCAAAGACAGAAAACCTTCCCTAAGTTGGGCACTGCCTTGAATGTTGCCGTGGGTTGGGCAGCTCCGAGGACGGCCGGGTGACCCAGGTGACTGCAGACAGCCTTCCACGCCACACCTGGCTTAGGGTGTGTCAGACGCCAGCGTGAGAGTAGTGAGGGTCCCACGGGGGAGCACTCACAGTACCTCCTTATTTAAGCAAAACAAAAGCAGAACTGCTCTAAAAATATTTGATGGTTTAGTTACAGCACCCGAAAGCAGCCTTTGGGGGTTGCCTTGGCAGAGCCCCAGTGACCTCTGACCCTAAGACAGGGTGGTGTCTGACAGCTTTGCCCACGGAGTAGGACAGTTACAGGGGGCCCTGGGAACAGGACATCGGCCTCAAGTGGAAGTGATCTCTGACCTGTAACCACTCTGATGCCAGCCACAGAGGGTGCTGGGTCTGTGGCTTTTTTTCCACCCTGTAAGAAAAAAATCACTGTGGTCCACCTTGTTTTAAGGACTGCATTGCTTACAAATGCAAGGTTTGTAGCAATCCTGCCTGGACCCAGTCTGTTGGCGCCATTTTTCCAACAGCATTTGCTCGCATCATGTCTCTGTGTCACATTTTGGGAACGCTCACAATATTTCAAACGTGTTTGTTATTATCACATTTGTTACGGTGATCTGGGATCGGTGACCTTCCATGTCACCGCTGTAATCTGGGGCCACCGTAGCTGTGCCACATAAGACGGGGAACTCAACCGATGTTGTGTGTGCTCTGGTTGCTCCACGGATGGGCCCTTCCCCCATCTCTCTCCTCCTCCTCCGGCCTCCCTATTCCCTGAGACACGAACGCATGGACATTAGCACAGTTGGTAACCCTACTACGGCTCTAAGTGTTCACATGAAAGGAAGAGTCGCACATCTCTCACTTTCCACCGAAACTAGAAAGGATTCAGCTTCGTGAGGAAGGCCTGTTGAC
>PISX010020810.1:0-35001 GCA_004024625.1 Mellivora capensis | reverse complement strand
ATGTGGTATATATACACGATGGAATACTATGCAGCCATCAAAAGAAATGAAATCTTGCCATTCGCAACGACGTGGATGGAACTAGAGGGTATCATGCTTAGTGAAATAAGTCAATTGGAGAAAGACAACTATCATATGATATCCCTGATATGAGGAAGTGGAGATGCAACATGGGGGACTAGGGGGGCAGAAAAAGAAGAAAAGAAACAAGATGGGATTGTGAGGGAGACAAACCATAAGTGACTCTTAATCTCACAAAACAAACTGAGGGTTGTTAGGGGGAGGGGGTTGGGAAATGGGGGTGGGGTAATGGACATTGGGGAGGGTATGTACTATGTTTAGTGCTGTGAAGTGTGTAAACCTGGCGATTCACAGACATGTACCCCTGGGGATAAAAATATGTTTATAAAAAATAAAAATTAAAAAAAACAAAAAGAATGAAGGATAAAAATTACACGGTTGTGTCAACAGATGCAGAAAAAATTATTTGACAAAATTCAACACCTCCTTATGTTAAAAACACTGAATAAACTAGGTATAAAAAATGTAACACAATGTAGTAAAAGCCATATATGAAAAGCTCACAAATAACATCATAATCAGGAGTGAAAACCTGAAAGCTTTTCCTTCAATATCAGGAATAAAACAAAGATATCCACCCTTAAATTTCTAATTAAACTTAGCACTGAAAGTCTTAGCTAGAGCAATTAGGCAAGAAATAAAAATAAATGGCATCCAAATTGGAAAGAAAGAATAACACTGTTTATAGATGACATGATCTCATACATAGAAAATCCTAAAGAACACACACACACACATAGACACACACACGTTAGAACTAATTAAAAGAGTTCAGAATAGTTGCAGAATATTAAATCAATAAACAAAAATTTCTATATACTAACAAATTATCTTTAAAAATTTTAAAAACAGGGGCGCCTGGGTGGCTCAGTCATTAAGTGTCTGCCTTCAGCTCAGGTCATGATCCCAGGGTCCTGGGATCGAGCCCCGCGCCGGGCTCCCTGCTCAGCAGGGAGTCTGCTTCTCCCTCTCCTGCTCCCCCTGCTTATGTTCCCTCTCTCGCTGTGTCTCTCTGTGTCAGGTGAATAAATAAAATCTTTTTAAAAAATTTTTTAAAAACAATCCCATTTACAAAAGTATCAAATAAACTGAGAAGGCAACTGACTTATGCACTGAATCTACAAAACATTATTGAAAGAAAATATAAAAGAGGGACACCTGGGTTGTTCAGTCAATTAAGCATCTGCCTTTGGCTCAAGTCATCATCCCAGGGACCTGGAATTGAATCCCTATTGGGGCTCCTTGCTCAGAGGGAAGCCTGCTTCTCCCTCTGCCTGCTGCTCCCCCTGCTAGTGCTCTCTCATAAACAAATAAAATCTTAAACAAAAATTAAAAGATACAAACAAATGGAAAACCATCACATGTTCAAGTTTTAGAAAAATTAATATTTTTAAGTGTCTATACTACCCCAAATTGTCTACAAACTCAATGAAATCCCTATTAAAATCTCAAAGGCATTTTTTTAAACGAGAAATAGAAAAAAACAAACCTAAAATTCATGTGGAACCATGAATGACCTTGAATAACCAAAGCTGTCTCAGGAAAGAACAGAGATGGAAGTATCACACTTCCTAATTTTCAATTATACTACAAAGTTACAGTATTAAAACAGTATACTACTGGCATAAAATACACATATAGATCAATGGAAGAAAATAGAAACTCCAGAAATAAATCAATGTACAGTCAATGATCTATTCTATTTCAAAATAGAAACTCCAGAAATAAATCATTGTACAGTCAATGATCTTTGACAAGGGTGCCAAGAACACAAAATGGGTAAAGGACAGACTCTTCAACAAATGATGCTCAGAAAGCTGGATATTCACATGAAAAAAGTGAAATTGGACCCCTGTCTTATGCCATATATAAAAGACAACTCAGGATGGATTAAAGACTTAAATGTAAGCCCTGAAACTGTAAAACTCCTAGAAGAAAACATAAGGGGTAATGGCTTCTTGACATTGGTCTTGGCAATGATTTCTTAGATTTGACACAAAAGCATAGGCAACAAAACAAAAAAACAGACAAATGGGACTACATCAAACTGAAAAGGAGCAAAAGAAACAATCAATAGACTGAAAAGGCATCCTAAAGAATGGAAAACAATATTTGTAAACATCTACCTCATAAGAGGTTAATACTAAAATTATTTAAGAATCTCCAACTCAATAGCAAAATAATGATGATGATAATAATAATCTGATTTTAAAATAGCCAAATAACTGCATCTTTTCCAAAAAGAAATTACAATTGGTCCCTGGGTATATGAAACATCACTCATCATCATTAATGACACTCAACATCACTAACCAACAAAAAATTAGATATTCCACACCTGTTTAGAAGACTATTGTCAAATACAGAAAAAGTAAAAACAAGAGATAGCAAAGTTGTCTATCATGTGGAGAAAAAAGAGCCCTTATACATGTTGGTAGGAATACTGAACAATGCAGCCACTTTGGAAAACAGTATGGAGACTCTTAAAATATTAAAATTGAACTATAATCGGGGTGCCTGGGTGGCTCAGTGGGTTAGGCCTCTGCCTTCGGCTCAGGTCGTGATATCGGGGTCCTGGGATCAAGCTCCGCATCAGGCTCTCTGCTCGGTGGGGAGCCTGCTTCTCCCTCCCTCTTTCTCCTGCCACTCTGCCTACTTGTTCTCTCACTCACTTTGTCAAACAAATAAATGAAATCTTTAAAAAAAAAATACAACTATAATGATTTAATAATCCCACTTCTGGGTATGTATCCTAAAAAACTGAAATCAGGATCTTGAAGAGATTATCTGCAACATTTTCATTGAGGAATCAATTGTTCACAATATGGAAATAACCCAAATATCTACTAACACATGAATACACACATAATACATATATATAATATATATGATACATATATAATGTGCTATATATGTATATAATATATAATATATTATGTATTATAGTATAATAATGTAATAATATAATATATAATACGTATATAACCTGGTATATACATACATACAACAGAATGTTACTTAGACTTAAAAATGAAGAAATTTAAAAAACAAGCAAACATAAAGCAGAAACAGATCCATAAATACAGAGAACAAAATGGTGGTTGCTAGATGGGTAAAGGAGAATGGGAGATCCAGACTACCAGTGACTAGGTCAGGGTGATAAAAAAAAACCAAAAACCAAAAACCAAAAAACAAAACAAACAAAAAAACCCCCACAGCATATGGAATATAGTCAGTAATATAGCATTGTTGTGTGCTGACATAGTAGCTACACATCATGAGCATAACATAATGTACAGACTTGTTGAATCATTATGTGGTACACCTGAAACTAATGTAACATTGTGTGTCAACTACACTTTAAAAATTAATTAAAAAAAAAAAAAGGAATTGCTGTCATCTGAAACAACATGGATGAACCTAGTGGACATTATACCAAGTGAAATAAGCCAGTACAAAGGGACAAATACTGCATGATTCCACCTATATGACATATATAAAACAGAAGTGTCACAGAAGCAGAAAACAGAATGATGGTTGCCAGGGTCTGAGGCAAAGGGAAAATGAGAAATTGTTTCTTAATGGCTATAAAATTTCTGTCCTGCAGCATTAATAAATTCTACAAAGCTACTATACAATAGTATAGCAACAGTTAACTATATGGAAAATATACTTCCTATTAAGTGTTATTACTGAACAATAATAAGAACACAAGGAAATTTTTAAATGTGATGGATATATTTCAGTACATTGAGTACAGTGATGGAATCATGGTTATATGCAAAAGTTCAGATTCATCAAGATGTATACATTAAATGTGTACAATTTTTTGCGTATCAATTATAACTCAAGAAAGCTAAAAAAATTCCACAACTTAGTTCATCTCTGATATAAACTGTAATACAATTAATAATTACTGATAAGCCTCAAGCATTTAAAGGAATCACATACTTATTTTTTTGCTATTTTTTTATTATGTTATGTTAGTCACCATATAGTACATCATTAGTTTTTGATTAAAGGAATCACATACCTAAGGATAAATAAAGAATTTAGTTCACAAGTAGAACTAAAATAACAGAAATCTTAAAAAAAAAAAAAAAAGTGGTGGCATCACCAGCAGAGTGACGTAGCTCATTTCTGAGTTTGCTCCTCCTCACATGAACAACTAACATCTGTTAAAGAACAAGATACCAAAGACAGAATACAGAACATGAGGGTAAGGATAAAGCGCCCCATACCAAGAGACCAAGAAAGACTGCATTAGAAAGGTAAGAGAAGCAGCTATACTTGTCCACACTGCCCTCCTACATGTGAGCAAAGCAACACATGGAGGTCTCCCTGAGTCTCCAGTTCCCCCAGTGAGAAAAGAGAAGCCTGAGGTGTTGCTCTGTGGCAGCCCCACCCTGATATTTCTCCATGGGGATATCAAGGAAACCTGTGGTACCAAGCCACTGGGAATCTGACTGTGACAGAGAAGTGGGGAGGGGTATGCAACAACCAGCATGTGGATCTTGACAGACTGAATTCATACCTACTGTGCCTAAGTTGTAATCCCAACTAGCAGTTTTGCTCATCTGCCAAACCAAGCTGGAGGTACACTATAACCAGGGAACTTGGTGTGGTACAGAGTTGCCTGACTCAGACCCTCAAATGAGGAGTTTGGCTGGTCTTAGAGCCCAGTTTGTTCATGACTACAAAAGGTGCTGCACAGCCACACACACTATGCAGAATGCCTTCCAGCCCCATCTGACCAGAAGAGCTGTGACTACTACTGGAAGCTAGTGCAGACTAGCACTGCTTGAGCTGAGAGTTCAGTAGGCAGAGCAGATTGCTCCCAGAGTAAAATCAATTTTGGGCACGGGTGCCTCCCATGCTATTCACAGACAGATTCATTCATAACTAAGATTGAGGATAGGTCTCAGCCACTCGCAACCAGAGAGTCTGTTTCAGAAATTGCAACTAACCTGGAGCAACTCTTCCCACTCATATTCAGGCAAGGGGGCTTAGATATAGCTCCCCTGTGGAAAGTGTCTTCCAGCCCCATCTGAGCAGAAGGGCTGGTGAAAAACCCTGAAAGCTGTGTGACCCAGCAGTGCTCAAACCAACAGAAGGGCAGACAGAGTTGATAGTTTGTAGAGCAAAGTCAATGGTCTTCTTTGACCAGGGAATTCTGGTGCAGGTGGGCTTGAGTTAAGACAACAGAAATTCATCTTTATTAGAGCTTGCTTCTCCCATTGGTGCCAGATTAAAAAATCTATTTCCTAGCCTGGCTTGTTGCTAAATACAACTTTCAGCCTGTCTGACCAAAGAACATAAGCAGAGCACAAGGGAAGTTGTGTAACACATTCAAAAGGCCTGTAACACTTTAACTGAGAGCAAAAGCCATAGCTTTCCATGTCTGGAGAGCAAAACTGGTAGTGCCACACACCCACCCCCTTACCAGGAAATTCAGTGTACACTCAGGCCTGATTTGGGCCCCCAAAAATGAGCTGTATAAGGCTTGGGCACTAGCCTGCTGGTCTGCCAGATCATGGCATCTAATTCATAATCTGATATACTAATGAATATGGTACTCAGTCTCCATAACCTAGAAATCCCGACCAAAGAATTCAGGCAATGGCGGAGTACATCCTACATCTCATTTGGGTAAGAAGCCAAGCCAATATTCCTATCCCAATATTTTTAGACAATAGCAGAGCCTCAGACCCATCCACATTCTCAAGCTCAAATATTCATCTTGCCCAAATATAAACCATAATAGCAAGCCTAACTCCCAAAGATATAAGCAGTAAACATATCCAGAAACCAAAACTGAGCTGAACCAGTGAACTGTTTTTTGCCAAACCCAAAACTGTAGAGTCTAGAAAAGGAGCCCCATTAGTCAAATCTGCAGACACCAATGTATAGAATTAAGGATCAGGAAAAACCAAGACATCAGTAAAGGAAACTAACAAAGCTCCAATAAATGACCCTAAGAAATAGAGATCTATGAACCGTGAAACAAAGAATTCAGAATAATCTTCTCACGAAGGTTATTTCTTTTTAAATAAAATAGACAACTAATTTGGGAACACAATACATGAACAAATGAGAAATATGACATAAGCTAACAAACAGAAATACTAAAGTTGAAAAAACACTAAATGAACTGAAGAATTCAACAGAGAAAGTATCAAAAATAGATTAGACTTTTGGAGAAGAGAAGGAAAAATAAGCAATGTAGAGGACAGGATATGGGAAATCACCAAGTTAGATGAGTAAAAAGAAGAAAAAATAATGATAAGGAGTGAAGGAAGCCCATGGGAATTATGGGATATAATGAAAAGAAAAAATATTTGCATTATGGGAATTCCAGAAAAAGACAATGACAAAGGGACAGGATGCATATTTAAAGAAATATTGATGGAAAACTTCCAAAAGCTTGGAGAGAAATGCACATACAGATTCATGAGATTAGAGGATCCCAAATGGGTTGAATCCAAATAGGGCAACAATGAGACACATTATAATCAAATTGTGTAAAGTCAAAGACCAAAAATAGATTAAGAGCAGCAAGAAAATAAGAGAAGTTACATACAGTGGGACTGTAGAAAACTATCAGTGAATTCTCAACAAAAACTTTGCAAGCCAGGACAAAATGAAATGACATATTCAAAATACTGAAAGAAAATAACTGCCAACCAAGAATTATATACCCAGCAAAGCTGTCCTTCAGGAAAAAAAAAAAAAGGATAAAGACTCTTCCAAACAAACAGGAGCTGAGGGAGTTAATTAGACCTGACTCAACAAACTTGACTCAAAAGAAATATTCAAGGGAGCTCTTTCAGTGGAAGAGAAAGAACTATAATTAACACTATAAAAATAGCAAGGTAGTGTAAATCTCATGAGGAATGGTAAATATATATTCATGGATTCTATAAAATGATAATAGTGTTGAATAACTCATCTATAACTCTAGTTTAAAAGTAAATATAACAGCAAAAATGACCATTAATACAATAATCTGTTATTAGTTACAAAATGCACACATACACACACAAATAAATTGTAATAGCAATAATTTAAAATATAAAAGGAGAAGAGGTAAAGTGTAGTATAGAAATTCTACTGAAGTTGAGTAGTTATAAGTTTAAAATAGAGTGTTACAAGTTACCTTATTTAGGCTTCATGGTCCCAAGATATAATACTATAGTGATTACACAAAAGATTGTAATAAAGAAGTAAAAAAATGCTGAATACCAAAAGACATGAAAACATAAAAAGAGACAGTAAGAAAGAAACAAGGAGCAAAGTCATCTACCAAACAACTGGAAAATAGTTTTTTTTTTTCCTTTTGAAAATAGTTTTAAAAATGGCAATAGTAAGTCCTTACCAATAAGTGATTATTTTTTTAATTTTTATTTTTAATTGAAGTACAGTTTATATACATATATATTAATTTCAGGTATATAACATAGTAATTTGATAATTATATGCATTACAAAATGCTAACCACAAGTGTATAAATCATCTGAAGCCATAAAGATATTATAATAAAATTGATTATATTTGCTATGCTGCAAATTTCACCCCCCTGACTTATTCATTGGATAATTGGAAATCTGTACCTCTTAAACCCCTTTCCCTGTCTACTGGTCCTCCCAGCCCCCTCAGTTCTGTCAAACCACCAGTTTGTTCTCTGTATTATGACTCCATTTCAGTTTTCTTGTTTGAATGTTTTCATTTTTTCACATTCGAGATAGAAGTAAAATCATGGTATCTTTCTCTTATTTACTTCACTTAGTATTATATCCTCTAGATCCATCAATGTTGTCACAGATACCAGATGTCCATTTTTTATGGTTGAGTAATAAAATACTCCCTTGTGAATGTAAGCCACAAATTTTTTATCTGCTAATTTGGACACACAGGTTGCTTCCATACCTTGGCTATTGTAAATAATGCTGCAATAAAAATAGAGGAGTGCATATAGCTTTCTGAATTAATGTTTCATTTGTTTAGGATAAATAACCAGCAGTGAAATTACTGAATTGCATGATATATCTGTTTTTAGTTTCTTGAGGAACCTGCACATACTGTTTTCCATAGTGGCTGCACCTAGTTACATTCCCATCAACAGTGCACCAACTGTCCCCTTTTCTCTATACGCTCACCAACAATTATCATTTCTTGTCTTTTTTACTATTACCCATTCTGACTGGTATGGGGTGCTATCTCATTGTGGTTTTGATTTGCACTTCCCTGATGATTAGTGATGTTACGCAATTTTTTTATGTTTATTGACCAACTGTATGTCTTCTTTGCAAAATATGTCTATTTAGGTCCTCTGCCCATTTTTGAATTGGATTGTTTGGTTTCTTGGTGTTGGGTTGTATGACTTCTTTATGTATTTTAGATATTAACCAATAATCAGATATATCATTTGCAGATACCTTCTCCCATTCACTAGGTTACTTTTTTGTTTCATTGATGGTTTCTTTTACTATACAAACATTTTTTGGCTTGATGTAGTCCCAAAGTTTTTTTTTTTAATTTTTTATTTTTTTTTATTAACATATAATGTATTATTAGCCCCAAGGGTACAGGTCTGTGAATCGCCAGTTTTACACCCTTCATAGCACATACCCTCCCCCATGTCCATACCCCACCACCCTCTCCCTACCCTCCACCCCTGGCAACCCTCAGTTTGTTTTGTGAGATTTAAGAGTCTCTTATGGTTTGTCTCCCTCCGATCCCATCTTGTATCATTTATTCTTTTCCTACCCCCCCAAACCTGCCACGTTGCCTCTCAACTTCCTCGTATCAGGGAGATCACATGATAATTGTCTTTCTCTGCCAATGGCTTATTTTTTATTCTGTTTTCCTGGCCTGCAGATACATATCCAGAAAAAAAAAAATGGCTAAGGTGGATGAGCAAGAGATTATTATGTCTTCTTTGAGTTTTATGGGTTTTAATTCTCACCCTCAGGCCATTGGGCATTTTTCTTAGTAGTAAGTTTTCTGTTAAGATTTTCTATTTCTTCCTGATTCTGTCTGGGAAGATTGTATATTTGTAAGAATTCACCCATATCTTCTAGGTTGTCTGATTTACTTACATATAATTTTTAGAGTAGTCTTTTATAATACTTTGTATTACTCTGGTTTTGGATGTAACTATTCCTCTCTTTCATTTCTGATATAACTGAGTTCTCTATTTTTCTTAATTAGCTTATCAATTTTATTTATCTTTTCAAATAATTGGCTCTTGGTTTCATTGATCTTATCTATTGTTGTACTACTATTTCTGCTCTAATATTTATTATTTCCTTCCTTCTACTAAATTTTGGTTTTGTTCTTCTATTTCTAGTTCCTTTAGGTGTAAGGCTAGATTATTAATTTGAAAAGTTTTCTTATTTCTTGCAATAAGCCTATGGCGCCACAAACTTCTTTTTTAGAACTGCATTTGCTGCAATCCAAAGATTTTGAACTGTTTGAATGGTTTCCATTGTCATTTGCCTCCGGGTATTTTCAACTTTCCTCTTTGATTTCTTTGTTGACCCACTAGCTGTTTACTAGCATGTCGTTTAGCTTCCATGAGTAGGTGTTGTTCCAGTTTTGTCCCTTTACTTAATTTCTAGTTTCATGGAGTTGTTATGGTTAGAAAAGATGCTTCATATGATTTCAATCTTCTCAACTTTGTGAGACATTTTTACGATCTGATATTTGATCTATCCAGGAGAATGTTTATATGCACTTGATAAGCACATATATTCTGCTGTTGGGGGGTCGAATATTCTGTATATGTCTTTTATGTCCATGTGGTCTAAAGAGCCCTTCAAAGACACTATTTACTTATTATCTCTTTGGATAATCTATCCACTCATGTTAAGTGGGATGCTTAAAGTGTCCTACTACTATTGTACTACTGTCAATTTCTTCCTTAATGTGTGTTAATATTCACTTTATAGATTCAAGTGCAGCTACGTTGGATGCATCAATTATAACAATTTTAATATCCTCTTGTTGGATATTATGCATTGCCTTTTTTGTCTTTTATTACAGTTTTTGTTTTAAAATAAATTTTGTCTGTATAAGTATTTCTATCCTAGTTTTGTTTTCACTTCCATTTTCATTGAATATCTTTTTCCCTGATATTCCAGTTGGTACTTGTCTTCAGGTCTGAAGATGAGTATTTTGCAGGCAGCATATACATGCGTCTCATTTTTTTACCCATTCAGTCACAATTTGTCTTTATTTTTTTTCAGACTTTTAAGGTTTTATTTAAATTCCAGTTATAATGTTAACTTAAAGTGTTACATTCGTTTCAAGTGTAGAATACAGTAATTCATCACTTACATACAACACCAGTGCTTATCACAAGTGCCCTCCTTAATACCCATCACACATTTAACCAATCCCCCTGCCCACCTTCCCTCCAGTAACCTTTATTTTGTTCTCTACAGTTAAGAATCTGTAGCCTGGTTTGCCTCTCTTCTTTTTAAAAAATCCTATATCCATGTTTTGTTTCTTAAAGATGGGATCAGACAAACCATAAGAGACTCTTAATCTCAGGGAACAAACTGAGGTTTGCTGGGGTGTGGAGGGGTAGGGATAGCATGGCTGGGCTATGGACATTGGGGAGGGTATGTGCTATGGTGAGTGCTGTGAAATGTGTAAGCCTGATGATTCACAGACCTGTACCCCTGGGGCAAATAATACATTATATGTTAATTTTTTAAAATCCCATATGAGTAAAACCATATAGTATTTTTCTTTCTCTAACTGATTTAGTTCACTTAGCATAATACACTCTAGCTCCATTGACATCACTGAAAATGATCACTTAAAAAGACTTCATTCTTTTTAATACCTATCATTCCTATCTACAGATACATATATACATATGTGTATGTGTCTGTGTCTGTACAGAGAGAGAGAGAAAAAGTGGTATATTAGTCGATGTCCTTCATCAGGTGATGAACATTTAGGCTCTTTCCATAATATGGCTATTGTTGAAAATGCTGCTATAAACATCGGGGTGGATGGATCACTTTGAATCAGTATTTTTGTATCCTTTGGGTAAATACCCAGTAGTGCAATTGATGGATTGTAATTTTGTGAGGTACCTCCACGTTTTCCAGGCTACATCAGTTTGCATTCCCAACAAAACTGCAAGAGGGTTCCCCTTCTCCATATCCTCACCAACACCTGTTGTTTCCTATTATAATTTTAGCCATTCTGACAGATGTAAGGTGATATCTCATTTTAGTTTTGATTTGCATTTCCCTGATGAGTGATGTCAAGCATTTTTTTCATGTGTCTGTTAGCCATCTGTACATCTTCTTTGGGAAAATGTCTATTCATATCTTCTGCCCATCTCTTAACTGGATTATTTGTTTTTCAGGTGTTGAATTTTATAAGTTCTTTATATATTTTGGATACTAACCCTTTAACAGATATATTACTCACAAATATCTTCTCCTATTCAGTAGGTTGCCTGTTAGTTTTATTGTTTCCTTTGCTGTGCTGAAGCTTTTGTATCTTGAAGTCCTAATAGTTTATTTTTGTTTTTATTTCACTTGCCTTAGGAGACATATCTAGAAAAAATTGCTATGGCTGATATCAAAGAGGTGACTGTGTTCTCTTCTAGGATTTTTATGCCTTCAAGTCTCATATTTACATCTTTTATACATTTTGAACTTAATTTTGTGTATGATGTAAGAAAATAGTCCAGTTTCATTCTTTTCCATGTTGTTGTTGAGTTTAACCAATGCCACTTGTCAAAGAGAACTGTATTCTTCCCATTGGATATTCCTTCCTGCTTTGTCAAAGATTAGTTGATCATATACTTGTGGGGGTTCATTTCTGGGTCTCCTATTCTGTTCCACTGATCTATGTGTCTGTTTTTGTGCCAATACCATACTGTCTTGATCACTACAGCTTTGAAATATAACTTGGAATCTGGAACTGTGCTGCTTCCAGGTTTACATTTCTTTTTCAAGGTTGCTTTGGCTTTTGTGATTCCATATATATTTTAGAATTGTTTGTCCTAGGTCTGTGAAAAATGCCAGTGGTATCTTGATAGGGATTGCATTAAGTGTACAGATTGCTCTGGGAAATATAGGCATTTTTTTTTTTTAAAGATTTCATTCATTTACTTGACAGACAGAGATCACAAGTAGGCAGAGAAACAGGCAGAGAGAGAGGAGGAAACAGGCTCCCCGCTGAGCAGAGAGCCCGATGCGGGGCTCAATCCCAGGACCCTGGGATCATGACCTGAGCCGAAGGCAGAGGCTTTAACCCACTGAGCCACCCAGGCGCCCCAAATATAGGCATTTTAATAATATTTGCTCTTCCAACCCATGAACATGGAATATTTTTCTCTTTCTTGGTGTCATCTTCAAATTCTTTCATCAGTGTTTTATAGTTTTCAGAGTACAGATCTTTTGCCTCTTTGGTCAGGTTTATCCCTAGGTATCTAATTGTTTTTGTTAGAATTGTAAATGGGATGGATTCCTTGGTATTTTTTTTTTTTTTCTGCAGCTTCATTTCTGCAACAGATTTCTGTATGTTGATTTTGTATCGTGCAACTTTACTGAATTTATCAGTTCTAGAAAAATTCTGGTGGAATATTTTGGGCTTTCCATATATAGTATTATGTCATTTGCAAATAGTGAAAGTTTTACTTCTCCCTCGCCAATCAGGAAAACTTTTCTTTCTTTTTGTTTTCTGATTCCAGTAGTATGTTAAATAACAGGGGTGCGAGTGGAATCCTATTCTTACTCCTGACCATAGAAGAAAAACTCTCAGTTTTTCCCCACTGAAGATGATATTAATGGTGGGTTTTCATAGATAGTCTTTATGATGTTGAGGTATGCACCCTTTATCCCTACTTTGTTGACAGTTTTCATCTATGAATGGATGTTGTACCTTTTAAAATCCTTTTTCTGCTTCTATTGAGAGGATCATATTGTTCTTATCCTTTCTTTTATTAATATATGCATCATGACCAATTTGCAAATACTGAATCACTCTTGCAGCCCATGAGTGAATGCCACTTGATCATGGTGAATGATTCTTTTAATGTACTGATGGATTCAATTTGATAATATTTTGTTGAGTATGTTTGCATCCATGTTTATCAGGGATACTAGACTGTAGTTTTCTTTTTTAGTGGAGTCTTTTTCTGGATTTGTAATCAGGATAATACTGGCCTCATAAAATGAGTTTGGAAGTTTTCCTTCCATTTCTATCTTTTGGGATAGTTTGAAAAGAAGAGGTATTAACTCTTTTTTAAATGTTTGATAGAAATCCCCTGTGAAGCCAATAGGCCCAGGACTTTTGTTTGTTGGGAGATTTTTTATTACAACTTCAATTTCTTTGCTGCTTATGGGTCTCTTCAAGTTTTCTATTTCTTCCTGTTTCCATTTTGGTATTTTATGTTTCTAGGAATTCATTCATTTCTTCCAGACTGCCCAATTTCTTGGCATATAATTTTTCATAATATTCTCTTATATTTCTGTGGTGTTGGTTGTTATTTCTCCTAATTTGTGACTTTATTTATTTGGATCATTTCTCTTTTCTTTTTGATAATTCTGGCTAGGGTTTTGTCAATTTATTAATTTTTTCAAAGAACCAGTTCCTTGCTTCATCGATCTATTCTACTGTTTTGGGATTTGTTTCTACATCATTTATTTCTGTTCTAATCTTTATCATTTCCCTTCTTTTGCTGGCTTTAGTCTTTCTTCTTCTTTTCTAGCTTCATCAGTTGTAAGGTTAGGTTGTTTATTTGCTATATACTTCCCTCTTATGACCACTTTTGCTGCATCCCAAAGGTTTTGGGCCATTATGTTTTCATTTTCATTTTTTCCTATGTATTTTTTAAAAATTTCTTCTTTAATTTCCTGGCTGACCCATTCATTCTTTTGTAACAAGAATATGTAGGTTATATCCATCTGGTCCCATATGTCATTTAAAGCCATGGTTTCCTTGTTGATTTTTCCCATAGATGAGCTATCCATTGATGTACATGGGGTGTTTAAAGTCCCTTACTATTATTGTATTATTATCAATGAGTTCCTTTATGTTTGTTACTAATTGTTTTATATATTTGGGTGCTCCCACGTTGGGGACATAAACATTTATAATGTTAGATCTCCTTTTGGTTAGTCTCCTTTATTATGATATAGCGCCCTACTTCATCTCCTGTTACAGTCTTTGGTTTAAAATCTAGTTTGTCTGATATAATCAATGGCTACTCTGACTCTCTCTTTTTTTTTTTTTTTTTTGCATGATAAATGTTTCTCCATCCCCTCACTTTCATTCCTCAGGTGTTTTTAGGCCTCAAATTAGTCTCTTATAGGCAGCATATACATGAGTCTTGCTTTTTTATCCATTCTGATGCCTGAAGTCTTTTGATTGGAGCATTTAGTCAATTTATATTCAAATTATCAATAGATATGTAATTAATGCCATTTTATTACTTGTTTTGCTGTTGTTTCTTGAGGGTTTTGTTCCTTTCTAGTCTTTGTAACTTTTGATCTTTCCTTCCAACTTAAAAGAGTCCTCTTTAATATTTCTTGCAGGACTGGTGTAGTGGTCATGAAATCTTAGCTTTTGTTAGTCTGGGAAATTCTTTCTCACTCCCATCCTAAATGATAGCATTGCTGAAGAGAGTATTCTTGGCTGCAGATTTTCCCATTCAGCATGTTGAATATATCATGCCACTCTCTTCCGGCTTGCCAAATTTCTGTGGATAGATCTGCTGCTAACCTTACTGATCTTCCCTTGGAAGTTAGGGACTTCATTTGTCATGCTGCTTTTAGGACTTTTTATCACTGTATTTTGCAAATTTAATTACAATATATCTTGGTGCTGGCCTGTTGTTGTTGATTTTGATGGAACTTCTCTCTGCCTCCTTGATTTGGGGGTCTGTTTTCTTCCCAAGATTATGGACATTTCCAGCTGTAATTTCCTCAAATAAAACATCTGCACCATTTTTCTCTTCTTCTTCTTCTGGGACTCCTATGGTACAAATATTATTATGTCTGATGCAGTCCCTGAGTTTCCTAAATCTGCTTTTGTGATGCAAAATTTTTCTTTCTCTCTTTCATTCAGCTCCATTACTTTCCATAATTCTATCTTCTGTATCACCTATATGTTCCTAATTCTTCCATCCTTGGGGTCATTGCATCCAGTTGGTTTCAAATCTCAGTTATTGTATTATTCCTTTCAGCCCAATTTTTTTAAGCACTTTTATCTCTGCAGTAAGGATCTCCCTGATGTCTTCCACGCTTTTTTCAAGCCCAGCTAGTATCCTTATGTTGCTTTAAATTCTGTATCAGGCATATTACTTATATCTGTTTCAATTAGATCCCTGACTGTGATTTTTTTCTTATTCTTTCTTTAGTAATGAATTCCTCCATCTTGGCACTTTGTCTATGTCTCTGTCTTCTTCTCTGTGTTAGGAAAGCCTGCTCTATTTCCTGCTCCTAAGAGTAATGGCTTTATGAAGAAGAGGTCATAGAGACCCCAGAGCCTGGTGCTTCAGGAAGTGTCTCTGCTATATGCCGTGTGTAGTCTGCTACAGTGTGTGGCCACTTTCTTTCTCAGGTTAGTCATCTGCAGAGTTTCTCCTTGCCTATAGTGGGGAATATATGGATCTTGGCCAGTGTGTGGTGAGTTTTAACTAGGTGCGCCCTGGTCTGCTTGCTAAAAGAGACCTAATGCTCTTTCCACTATAACTGAAGCTATTCAGAACTCTATGATGAGTAGATGCAGTATGTGAGATTTGTACTGGTCTTCAGGGGGGAGGGGTCCATGGTGTTTAGGCACACTTGGCCCAGAAAAACAATACCAACACAGGGCAGGGTCGCTGGACTTAGGGTAAGCAGGTTAGGCAGCCAGTGTTGGTGCTGTGCTGTTTACTGAATTTGGTTATGCTGAGGGGTGGTGTGGGAAATGGTGCCAGGCTGCTCCTTCCCTGCTGTTCTCAGGGAAGCACACTCAGAGGAGTGAATTATTTCACCTCATGTGTCACAGATGTTTATCAGATCACTAATTTCACACTGTCTATCTGTGGGTTGCTTGCCTGCCTGAAGTAGCACAGTGTACCTTGGGCTCCAACCCTAGCCAGGCCTGCTGATTTTTCAAATTCCAAACTTCAGGGACCTGGTGTGGCGGGACTTATGCTGGTTATCTGGAAAAGGATCTCACCAAACTGGGACTAATGCAAGTTTGACCCAGAAGAGGCAGTCATACCAGAAAATGGGGGTGTGGGATTTGGAACAAGCAGGCTAAACAGCCAAACAGGGTTTGCTGCCCTAAGCAGATGTCTCTGCACCTATGCTGAGTGGCAAGGGAGGAAAATAATGCCTGCTGGCTCTTTTGTCCCCAGAGTGTCAATGCCACCTCTCATAAATGCACTCCGAAATGTATGAACAGTCTCTCCCAGGCTCTCTTAAGTGATCCTCAGATCATGCAGTCTGCCCCGGTGTTGTTTCCCTACATCCTTTCCAAAAACAGAGCAGTGTCCTTGGGTCTCTATCTCAGCCACACCCAAGGAACTCAAAGTCCAGGCCTTGAGCCCCATTAGTTGAAAAAAATTTATGGAATTCAGTCCTTCTCATTTTCCCAGAAAATGGCTTTGGGGAAGTATTCTCCTAATGCATATCCCTGAGCACTCCATGCTTTTTCTTGTCCTTCTCCAAGTCCAGGGCTCTCTTCCCTCTGCAGGGCTCATGATCCATTTCTTGCCTGAACCACGTCTCCTCATTTCTACCTTCCTTAAGCAGCTGCTTCTCTCCCTCTCATTAGGCAGTTTGTTTTATCAGTACTCACTTGGTTTCTTAAGTATTCAGAATGACTGGATAGTTATCTGTCCTAGCTGTATTCAAAGGATGAGGCAAGCCTAGGGACCTCCTACTATGTCACCATCTTAGCTTCCTCCCTCCAAGTCATATTATGCCTGTTGTCTTAACCATTCAGTCCATTTATATTTAAAGTAATTACTAATAGGCATGTACTTATTGTTATTTTAAAATTGTTTTTGTAATTCTCTTTTCATTTCTTTTTCTTTTACTCACACTCTTGTGATTTGATGACTTTATTTAATGCTAAGCTTAGATTTCTCTTTTAATGTATATATTAAAAATAGATAGATTTTTAATGTATGTAATTTTTTGTTTGTGGTTACCATAAAGTTCATATGTAACATCCTATATATAGAGAACTCTATATGAAATTGATGTTCACTTAAGTTCGAACACATTCTGAAAGCATTACATTGTTACCCGGCTCCACATATTATGTATATGACACATTTTATCTATTTTGTTATCTTAACTAATCTTTGTAAACGTAATCGATTTTACTACTTTTGTCTTTTAACTTTCATATTAGTCTTATAAATGACTGATCTATATTTATTATGTTTTCTTTTACCAGTACAATGTCTTCGTTTCATTATTTTCTTACTTCTAGTTATAGTTTTTTCTTTTCCACTTGAAGTTGTCCCTTTTACATTTCTTATAATGCTGGTTTAGAGGAGAATAGCTCCTTTCAATTTTTTTGTGTGTGGGTAACTCTTCATTTTTCTTCTTTACATTTAAATTCAATTAGCCAACATATACTGCATCACTAGTTTTTGATGTAGTGTTCAATGATTCATTAGTTGCATATAACACCCAATGATCATCACATCATGTGTCCTCTTTAATGCTCATCACCCATTACCCCATGCCCCCCACACCTCCCTTTCCACAACACCCAGTTTGTTTCCTGGAGTCAAGAGTGTCTCATGGTTTGTCTCCCTCTCTGATTTCTCCCAATTAAGTTTTCCCTTCCCTATGATACCCTACACTGTTCCTTATTCCACATATGAGTGAAACTATGTGGTAACTGTCTTTCTCTGATCGACTTATTTCACTAAGCATAATACCTTCCAGTTCCACCCATGTTGATTTAAATGGTAGGTATTCATCCTTTCTGATGGCTAAGTAATATTCCATTGCATATATAAATCACATCTTCTTTATCCATCATCTGTTGAAGGACGTCTCAGCTCTTTCTACAGTTTGGCTATTGTGGACATTGCTGCTACGAACAATGGCTTCTATGTGCCCCTTCTTTTCACTACATCTGTATCTTTGGGGTAAATCCACTAGTGCAATTGCTGGGTCATAGGGTAATTCTATTTTTAATTTCTTGAGGAACCTCCATATTGTTTTCCAGAGTGGCTACACCAGCCTGTATTCCCACTAACAGCGTAAGAGGTTCCCCTTTCTCCACGTCCTCTCCAACATTTGTTGTTCCCTGTCTTTTTAATTTTTGCCATTCTAACTGGTGTAAGGTGGTTATCTCATTGTGGTTTTGATTTGTATTTCCCTGGTGGTAAGTGATGTGGAGTATTTTTTCATGTGTCTTTTGGTCATGCGTATATCTTCTTTGGAGAAGTATCTTTTCATGTCTCCTGCCCATTTCTTGAGTGGATGAGTTTTATAAGTTCTTTACAGACCTTGGATACTAGCCCTTTATCTGTTATGTCATTTGAAAAATACCTTCTCCCATTCCATAGGTTGCCTGTTAGTTTTGTTGACTGTTTCCTTTGCTGTGCAGAAGCTTTTTGTTTTGATGAAGTGCCAATAGTTCATTTTTGCATTTGTTTCTCTTGCAAAGAGTTGCTATGGCCGATGTCAAAGAGGTTGCTGCCTGTGTTCTCCTCTAGGATTTTGATAGATTCCTGTCTCATGTTTAGGTCTTTCATCCATTTTTAGTTTATCTTTGTGTATTGTGTAAGAGAATGGTCTAGTTTCATTCTTTTGCATGTAGCTATCCAATCTTCCCAGCAGCATTTATTGAACAGACTGTCTTTTTTTCCATTGGATATTCTTTCCTGCTTTGTTGAAGATTAGTTGACCATAGAGTTGGGAGAGGAGTTTCTTTACGTATGGAGGGGGGAACATCAGAATAACATCAGACCTGTCCACAGACACCTGGCAGGCCAGAAAGGGCTGGCAGCATATATTCAGGATACCAAATGAGAAGAACATGCAGCCAAGAATACTTTATCCATCAGGGCTGTTGTCCAGAATAGAAGGAGAGATAAAGAGCTTCCAGGACAGACAGAAACTGAAAGAATATGTGATCATCAAGCCAGCCCTGCAAGAAATAGTAAAGGGGATACTGTAAACACAGAGAGACCCTAAGAGTAACATAGACCAGAAAGAAACAGAGACAATCTACAGAAACGGACTTTACAGATAAGACAATGGCACTAAATTCATATCTCCCAGTAGTTACTCTGAATGTAAATGGGCTAAATGCTCCAACCAAAGACACAGGGTACCAGATTGGATAAAAAACAAAACAAAACAAAACAAAAACAAAAACAAGAACCATCCATATGCTATCTATAAGAGACTCATTTTAGACCTAAAGACATCTCCAGACTGAAGGTGATGAGGTAGAAAACAATTTATCACACTAATGGACCTCAAAAGAAAGCTAGGGTAGTAATCCTCATATCAGACAAATAAGATTTTAAGCCAAAGACTGTAATAAGAGATGTAGAGGAACACTATGTCATACTTAACAGGGTCTATCCAACAAGAAAATCAAACACCTGTAAATATTTATACCCCATACATGGAGCAGCCAATTATATAAATGCATTAATAACCAAAGTAAAGAAATATATTGATAATAATACATTAATAGTAGGGGACTTCAACACCCCCTCACAGCAATGAATGTATGCAGAAGATCACCAAAGATATAAGGGCTTTGAATGACACATTGGACCAGATGGACTTCACAGATACATACAGAACATTCCATCCTAATACAACAGAATATTCATTCTTCTCGAGTGCATATGGGGCTTTCTCCAGAAAAGATCACATACTGGGTCACAAATCAGGTTTCAACTGATACCAAAAGACTGTGATTTTTCCCTGCATATTTTCAGTCCACAATGCTTTGAAATTGGAACTCAATCACAAGAGGAAAATTGGAAAGAACTCAAAAACTTCGAGGTTAAAGAGCATCCTGCTAAAGAATGATTGAGTCAACAAGGAAATTAAAGAAATACTTTTAAAAATTCATGGAAACGAATGAGAATGAAAACACATCAGTCCAAAACCACTGGGATACAGCAAAGGAGAGTACATAGCAATAAGAGCATCTCTCAAAAAATTAGAAAAATCTCCCCCCCAAAAAAAAAAATTAGAAAAATCCCAAATACACACGCTAACCTTACACCTGAAGAAGTAATAATGCCTAAATCCAGGAGAAGAGAAATAATAAAGACTAGAGCAGAAATCAATGAAATAGAAACCAGAAGTTTAAAACAGATCAATGAAACTAGAAGGTGGTTCTTTAAAAGAATTAACAAGATTGATAAACCTTTGGCCAGATATATTAATCTTTCCTTACATTCTGAATGGTAACCTAGCCAGGTAGAGTATTCTTGGTTGTAAATTTTTTTTTTCCTTATAGGACTTTGGATATATCAGTATTCCCTGCTGGTCTGCAAAGTTTCTGCTGAATTTATCTGACAGCCATATGCGGTTTCATTTGTATATCCTTGCTGTTTTTAAAAATTCTTTCTCTTTGACTTTTGATATTTTAATTAGTATGTGTCTTGGTGTGAACTTCCATGTATCTGGACGCCAGTTTTCTTCCCCAGATTGGGGAAGTTTTCAGCTATTATTTCTTCAAATGCATTTTCCACTCCTTTTTCTTTCTTTTGTTCTTCTGGGACCCCTATAATGTGTTATTAAGCTTGATTCTTTTTCAGAATTCTATAACATAGCCTCATGTAAAAAATAAAAACAAAAGAAAACAAATACCTTTTTTTCTTTTGCTGTTTAGCTTGGCTGCCTTTGCTACCCTGTCTTTTGCATTGCTGATCCATTCTTCTGAAACTCCTAATCTGCTGTTGTTCCTTAATGTATATTTCTATTGCAGTTATTGTATTCTTCAATGATCATTATTCTTTGTATTTTCTATCTCTTTGTTAAAGTTCTCACTGAGCTCATCCACTCTTCTCTATTGTCTTGGTGAGTATCTTTATGACCATCACTTTGAACTCTCTCAGATCAGGCATATTGCTTATATCTATTGCATTTGGTTATTTTTTCTGAGGTTTCGTCTTGTTTTGTTTGGAACTTATTTTTCTGTGCTTCATTTTGTCTGACTCCCTGTGTTTGTTTCTATATATTAGATAGGTAAATTACATCTCCAGATCTTAAAGGTAATGTCTTTATTTAGAAGTCATTCTGTGGTGCCCAACAGCAAGATACCCACTGGTCACCAAAACCAGGCACTCTAGGCGTGTCCTCTGTATGGGGTACACAAGCCCTTCTGTTCTGACTGGGTTATGACTTCTGAGGATATGATGATAGACAGGGCTAGCTCCTAAAAACGTCTAGATGAGAGGCCCAATTAAAGATGTTGCAGGCAGGTTGGTGGGTAGTGCAAGTTCCTGTTATACCTGGCTGAGAGATCCAATTATAGCTGTTGTGGGCCTTCTGGAAGGTGGGGTTTCCTTCTAGCATAGTTGGCTGAGAGGCCTGGCTGTAGTTGTGGGCACTCCTGTGGGTGGGACTGGCTACTCCATTCCTGTGGCAGGAGTCACTTTGGAGGGGACACCAGTCTTGGTAGAGGCTGCCTGACAGGTGTGGCAAGGCAGTGGTTGCTTTTGGGGGTACACTGTTCTGACTGGGGTTGAGTATGTTGGGAGCTGATTTGGAGGGATATCTGTCAGGATGAGAGGGTTGAGTGCTGTGGGTCTGCAAGTGAACACTAATGCACATGAACAGTGCTGGCAAGGTAAATGGAGACTTCAAAACTGGCTCCTGGGATTCAGGTAGCTAGGTTAAAAAGAGAGCAGGGAAAATGGCACCTCCTATCACTTTGATTCTTGAAGAAAGCTCCTAACCCTCTAACACATACACTAAAATTAAACAATCAGTCTTCTTCATGTATAATAAGGTATTTTCCAAATGCTGCCTCTGTGCTGAGTCTGAGACTGAATGATAGAGCACACTAGATCTTTAAGGGCAGAAACTCAGTTCCCAAAGCCCTCTGGCTCTCCTAGAGTTAAGCTCCACTGATTCTCAAAGCAACCAATGTTAAACCCTATTCATTCCAAACTGACATTATAAAGACTCATCTTTACAGCATAGGTCCCTATGGCCAGGCATGCCTGATGTGAGGACTGATCCCCTCACTTCATAGTGATAATTTCCACACCTGTAATATCCTGTTTGCAGGATATTCCCAACGGCATCGCTTGCACTTCCTAACCTTACTTTTTTTTTTTTTTTGCACTTCCTATTCTTTTTTTTTTTAATTTTTATTATTATTATTATTTTTATTTGTCAGAGAGAGAGGGAGAGAGAGCGAGTGAGCACAGGCAGACATTTGGTCTTAAGTGGCAGGCAGAGGCAGTGGGAGAAGCAGGCTCCCTGCTGAGCAAGGAGCCCGATGTGGGACTCGATCCCAGGACGCTGGGATCATGACCTGAGCCGAAGGCAGCCGCTTAACCAACTGAGCCACCCAGGCGTCCCTGCACTTCCTATTCTTGATGTGGCCTTTACTTTATGTCTTTAGTGGCTAAAGATTTGTTTTGTCAGTCTTGAGGTTTTGCAGAGTGGGGAACACTATACATAGTTGTGTAGTTTTGATGTGTCAAGAGAGGTGAGCAAAGGATTCTCGTACTCCACCATCTTTGTGAGATCCACTATCAATAATTTCTTGAAACACAATGGATTAAACTTTCCATTCAAAACATATAGGATGGCTGAATGGATTTAAAATCCCAAGGTCCAACAATATGCTCTCTACTAGGGACTCACTTTAACCATAAAGACTCACAGGGACTGAAAGTTCAAAGATGGGGAAAAAAATTTTAAGCAATTGATAACAACAATAACAAAACCCAGAGGTCATTATGCTTAGATAAAATAGACTTTAAACTAAAAATTAGAAAAAGAAAAAGAAGCAAAGGTCATTTTATAATGATAAAGAGGTCAATACATCAAAAAGATAGAACAACTGTAAATATTTATATGCCCAACATTAGAGAATCTAAAAACATACAGCAAAAACTAGCAGAGTTAAAAGAAGAAATAAAAAGTAATACAATTATAGTTTGGGACTTTAATACCCATGCCAAACAATGGAGAGATTATCCAGAAAGAATAAATAATCAGCAGCAGATTTGAACAACACTATAGACCAAACAGACCTAATGTACACAGAACGTTCCATCTAACAACTGCAGAATACACATTTTTTTCACGTGCACATAGAACATTTTCTAAGCTATACCACATGTGAGTTCACAAAACTAAGTCATAGCAAATTTTTAAAAGGTTGATATCATACCATATATAGTTTGTTTTTTTAATTATTTAAATTTACTTGAGAGAGAGAGAGAGAGTGCAAGGGGGGAAGGGACAGAAGAAGAGAATATTCAAGCAGAGTCCCACTGAGTGCTGAGCCCAACCCAGGGCTTGATCTCACAAGCCATGAGTCCAGGACAAAAGCCAAATCCAAGAATCATATGCTTAACCAACTGAGCCACCCGGGCATCCCCACCCCCCAACACAGTTTTTGACAACAATAGCATGAAACTGGAAATGAGTAAGTACAGGAAGGCTGGAAAATTCATGAACATATGGAAATTAACACACTTCTGGACGACCAATGAATAAAAGATGGAATTAAAGTGAAAGTAAAATAGATTCCTGAGATAAACAAAAATGAAAACATACAGAATTTATGGAATCCAGCAAAAGCAATTCAAAAAGGAAGTTCATCTCAGAGATTAGAGCAGAAATAAATGAGCTAGGGAACAGAAGAACAATAAAAAAGATTAATGAAATTAAGAGTTGGTTGAAAATGTTAAATTGGCCAACCCTTATCTAGAATAACCAAAGAAATAAAGGAAAGGACCCAAATCAACAAATATAAAGGGAAAAAAGATATTACAACTGATAAAAAAAAATTAAAGGATCATAAGAGGTGACTATGAAGAACTATATGTAAACAAACTGGACAACCTAGAAGAAATGCAAAAATTCTTAAAAACATACAATTTAGTAAGACTGAAAGAGGAAGAGATAGGAAATCTGAATAGATTAATTTTAACATTAAATTAATTTTAACATTACCAGCATTATCTTGATATCAAAAACAAAAGGATACTAACTAAAAAGAAAACTATAGGTTAATATCCTTGAAAAACAGAGATACAAGATCCTTAATAAAACTCTAACAAACTGAAAAGAACAGCACATTGAAAGGATCAGTCACCATGATAAACTAGGATTTATCCTTGTGTTGCAAAGATGGTTCAACATATGCAAATCAATCAATGTGACATATCACATCAATAAAACAATCATATGATCATCTCAATAAGCACAAAAAACCATTAGGCAAAAATTCAACATCCATCTGTGATTAAATTCTTAAGAAATGAGGCATATCTAAATATTAGGCATATCTCAACAAAATAAAGGCCCATAGCTAACATCAGAGTCAATGGTGAAAGGATGAAAGGTTTTCCTCCAAGATCAGGAATAAGACAAAGGTGTTTACTGTTCACCATTCTTATTCAATACAGTACTGGAAGTCCTAGCTGAAACCCACAAAAAAGAAATACAAGGTATCAGAACTGGAAAAGAAGAGGTAACATTGCCTTATTTGCAGATTACATGATTTTATATACAGAAAATCCCAAAGACCTAACTAGAAAGCTGTTAGGTATAATCAATGAATTCAGTAAACCTGCAGGAAACAAAATTAAGATACACAAAGTAGTAGCACTTTTATATACTAATGATGAAATTTCTGAAAAAGATATCACTTACAATAGCATAAAAAATACTTAATAAATTTCAGTAAGGCAGTGAAAGATGTATATGTTGAAAACTACAAGACATTGATGAAAGAAATCAAAGAAGATACAAATAAATGGAAAGGCATCCCATGTTCAGGATTGGAAAAATTAATATTGTTCAAATGTCAATACCACCAAAAGCCATCTATAGATTTAATGTAATCCCATCAAGATTCCAACAGCATTTACTAAAGGGGTAAAAATACACACCTAAAATTTATATGGAACCACAAAGATTCCCAATAGCTAAGGGATCCTGAGAAAGAAGAATACAGCAGGAGGTAGCACACGTCCTGATTTTATATTATACAAAGCTACACTGGCATGAAAACAGGCAAATAGACCAACAACACTGAGAACCCAGAAATAAACCCAAACATATCTGGTTAACTAATATTAGACAAGGGAACCAAGAATACTCAATGAAAAAAGATATTCTCATTAATAATGGTGCTGGATCACTGAATATTCACATGTTAAAGGAATGAAATGACCCATATCTTACACACTTACAAAGTTAACCTAAAATTGATTAAAGACTTAAATGTAAGCCCTGAATCCATAACAAAAGCTCCTTGATATGCACTCCATAAGGACTTTTTTATGTGTCACTTAAAGAACAAGCAGCACAATAAAAAATTAACAAGTAGGACTACATCTAATTAAAAAGCTTCTGCACACAAAAGAAAACTTCAACAAAGAGAAAATATAATCTACAGAATAGGAAAAGATATTTGCAAACCAAATACCTGATAAAGGGTTAGTATCCAAAACATAAAAAGAATGCTCACAACTCAAGAGCAAAGAAACAAAAAACCCTCCAAAAATAACCAATTAAAAATGGGCAAAGAACATGAATAGATATTTCTCAAAGATTTACTCCAAAGATACAGATGTAGTGAAAAGAATGGTCATCTGTACCCTAATGTTCATAGCAGCAATGGCCACAGTCAACAAACTGTAGAAAGAAAAAAGATGGCCTTCAACAAATGAATGGATAAAGAAGATATGGTCCATACATACAATGGAGTATTATGCCTCCATCAGAAAGGATGAATACCCAACTTTTGTATCAACATGGACAGGTCTGGAAGAGATTATGCTGAGTGAAATAAGTCAAGCAGAGAGAGTCAATTATCATACGGTTTCACTTACTTATGGAGCATAACACAGAAGACATTGGGAAATGGAGAGGAGAAGTGAGTTGGGGGAAATTGGAGGGGGAGACAAGCCATGAGAGACCGCAGACTCTGAGAAACAAACCGAGGGTTTTGTGGGGGTGGTGAGCATGGTGGTGGGTATTATGGAGGGCACACATTGCATGGAGCACTGGGTGGGGTGCATAAACAATGAATTTTGAAACACTGAAAAATAAAATTAAATTTTTAAAAATCCATTACGAGTATACTAAAATCTTACAAAATTAAAAAAAAAAAGATATACCAGCAAAGGCCAGTAGGTGCATAGAAAGATGCTCAACATCAATAGTGAATACATGAATACAAATAAAAACTACAATGAGATACTGCCTCACATCTGTTAGAATGACTATCACTAAAAAAAACCCAGAGATAATGCTGTGAAAATGGAGAAAAGAGAACCCTTGCACACTGTTGGTAAGATGGTAAACTGGTAGAGCCACTATGGAAAACAGTATGGAGGGTCCTCAAGTAAAAAGAAAAATATTATATAGTCCAACAAATCCACTTCCAGGAATATATCCAAAGGTAATAAAAAAGCACTAAATCAAAAAGATATCTGCACCCCATGTTCATAGCAGCATTATTTAAAAGAGCCAAGACACAAAAACAACCTAAGTGCCCACTGATGGATAGCTTTAAAGAAGTTGTGGGGAACATACACATACACAATGGAGTATTTTTTCAGCCATTTAAAAAAAAAAAAAAAAAAGGAAATCCTACCATTTTCTACAACATGGATGGACCTTAAAGGCATTATGCTAAGTAAAATAAGTTAGACAGAAAAAGACAAATACTGTGTGATCTCACTTATATGTGGAATCTAAAAACAAAAAAGCAAATGCAAATGCAAAACAAAACAAAACAAAACAAAAAACATCCACACAGGAAAAGAGTTACCAGAGGTGGGAAGTAGAAGAGAGGGTAATGGGAACAAAGTGGTCAAAGGTGCAAACTTCCAGTTATAAAATAAATAAATGGGTACTAAGAATGTAATGTACAACATGATGACTATAACACTGCTATATGATATATAGAAAAGCTGTTAAGAAAAATTAAATCCTAAGACTTCTCATCACAAGGAGAACAATGTTTCCCCATTACTCTGATCTTCTTTCTTTACTTTTTATTGTATTTATATGAAAAGATGAATGCTAGCTGAAAGTTTTCTACTCATTTCACAATATATGCAAGTCAAACCATCATTCTGCATGCCTTAAACATACACAATGATATATGTCAATTATTTTTTTTTAATTTTATTTATTTATTTGATAGACAGAGATCACAAGTAGGCAGATCTGTGGGGTGGGGACGGGAAGCAGGCTCCCTGCTGAACAGAGAGCCCAACATGGGGCTCGATCCCAAGACCCTGAGATCATGACCTGAGCCGCAGACAGAGGCTTTAACCTACTGAGCGACCCAGGTGCCCCCTTTGTCAATTATTTCTTAATAAAACTGGGGGAAAGGTGAAGAAATGGACATATCTTAAACATTTTTTATTATTAAGTGGACTAAAAGAGATCTGGGAACAACATCATGAATATCAAATTAATAATAACAAATCAGAAAAACAGAACTCTCAAACAGGTACAGTGGTTTAAGAGGTACAAACTTCCAGTTATAAAATAAACAAGTTATAGAAATGAGAAGTACAGCAAAAGGGAATATAGTCAATAATACTATAATAATGTTATATGGAGACAGATAGAAACTAACTTGTGGCAAGCAGTAAGTAAAGTATAGAATTGTTGAATCACTTGTTGTATACCTGAAACAAATATAACATTATGTGTCGACTACAGTAATAAAAATAAAACTGAGCAATTTCAACTTAAAACCATAAAAAACATAAATTCAACCTGATTTCAGTTTCCTTTCATCATGTAGAAAAATTAACTTGTTTTTTAAGGAAACATTTTTTATTTTTTGTAATAATATATTCCTATGGTAAAAAATTCCAAAGTTAGGAAAAGTATAATGAAAATTCATTCTCCTTCCCCTGATAATACTAATGTTTCATACACGTCCCTCTCTGCATATAAAAGCAACTGCATATATAAGTACACTCACATATACATATATACATTCTTTTATGTAAGTATACTCACTTCTGCATACTTTATTAGTCATTACAAGGTTTACATATTTTTTTAAAATATTTTATTTATTTGACAGAGATCACAAGTAGGCAGAGAGGCAGGCAGAGAGTGAGAGAGAGAGAGAGAGGAGGAAGCAGGCTCCCCACATAGCAGAGAGCCTGATGCGGGACTTGATCCCAGGACCCTGAGATCATGACCTGAGCCGAACGCAGAGGCTTAACCCACTGAGCCACCCAGGCACCCCTACATACTCTTCCAAAGAAGATGATATTATATAATGAATATATCTAATTCTTAGAGATTCTTCAAATAAAATATACCACTGAATTTTACTTTTTCATATCATATGCCTTTTGCCAAATTCTCCATAACAATGTTAC
The DNA here is from genome assembly GCA_004024625.1 of Mellivora capensis. Classification (NCBI taxonomy): domain Eukaryota; kingdom Metazoa; phylum Chordata; class Mammalia; order Carnivora; family Mustelidae; genus Mellivora; species Mellivora capensis. The sequence continues at coordinate 6,347 of PISX010020810.1, read as the reverse complement.
ACACAATCACTCAACTAATTTATCTTAGTTCTCCTTCATTTTTATCTCCTTTCACCCAATGTATTACTGCTGATTGCATTGGTTTTAAAGAAATAATAAAAAATTTAATGAGCTGAACTCACAGATTTGTAGGAAAAGCAAGAAAATGATGAATTTAGGTAATTCAAAGGTGTTGTTTTTTCATTTATTGCCATATATTTCTATTCCTGCTTTGCAGAATTAATTTAGAAATACTGCTGCTCTGGGGCGCCTGGGTGGCTCAGTGGGTTAAAGCCTCTGCCTTTGGCTCAGGTCATGATCCCGGGGTCCTGGGATCGAGCCCCGCATCGGGCTCTCTGCTCGGCAGGGAGCCTGCTTCCCTTCCTCTCTCTCTGCCTGCCTCTCTGCCTACTTGTGATCTCTGTCTGTCAAATAAATAAATAAATAAAAGAAGTACTGCTGTTCTGTTTTCTTTTATGTGTTTCAGATTTAAATGAACACCACCTATATTTATGAAATTTCATGTTCATTATCAGAGATGACTACCTTTCTCAGCACAAAATAATAGCACCTTTCTCACGCAAAATATTCAGAAGTACTCATTTACTTATCTGTATATCCTGATAATTACATGCATTAATTTTGCAACCATCCCTTAGTGAAGAACTGGGTATATGAAAAAAGTTAATATAAGAGTCTAAGACATAGTAAAACAAATGGTTCAAGTCTAGGATCCATCACTTACAAATCTATGTGTCCTTATAGAAAATAACTTATTCTATCTAAACTCCACAATGATTGCTTATAAAACAGAAATAATACCATTATCTACCTTAAAGGATTACTATGACAACAAATAATAAAAATGTGTGAAGGCATTTTGCAAATTTTAAATAAACCCTAAATAACTGTGAGCTGCTAAACATTTCCATGTCAATAAGAAATGAACATTCATATTACATACACACAATCCACAAGCTCTCTATAAGTATTTGTAAGTTACTTTGTAACTTTGTAAGTTAATTGTAAGTAATTGTAACTTTGTAAGTTAAACATTCAAAATCATAAATATAAGCCAGACAATGTGCTGTGACTGAGGATAAAAGGAAAAAATTAGACAATCTTTGTGCTCATACAATTTATGATAAAGGGAGGGGGATATTAGGCAAATAATTGTACAAATGATAATTGATAATAATTGTGGTAAATTGGTAGAGAAACTCTTGAAGGTCAAGACCTGAGGTAAGCTCTGGCATGTATTACTCTGCTTCTCTTGCTCATTTACCAGCCCAAGTATTTTTTGGTGCCATTCTAGAAGGCTCCCTTTTATTCTTTTCCTTTTACCTGTTTTAGAGCCTAAAAGTATTTGAATTAGTACCTTTATAACCCTGACTCATACTTAAAATATAAGGAAGAAAAGCATGTGATTTTTGTTGTTGTTGTTCATGTTTTGTTTTTAGAGAGAGCACAGGTACAAGTGGTGATGGGGAGTGGCGGAAGGAGAGGGAAAGAGAGAGAGCAGACTGCATGCTGGGCATGAAGATACTGAGATCCATGATCCTGAGAGATCATGACCTGAGATAAAAATCAAGAGTCGGATGTTTAACCAACTGAGCCACCCAGGTGCACCAGAAGAAAAGCATGTTCATTTGAGTAGAGATTATTTTATATCGCTATATTGGTTGATAATGTTCATGGGTTATAGAAATTTTTTATAAAAATATTTGTGACTAAATGGTTATAGCTACACACAGATGCAAGATTTCAGAAATCATAAGTCATACAGAAAGAGATCTGAAAGGATCATCAGAAAATAACAGTAGACAAATAGCTCTATAAAGTCTACTATTCAAAGAGCAAAGAACACATGAGAATTTTGCCAGTAACAGGAGGGCACCTTAAAGAGATTCTTAGAAAAATGTCTACTATTCCTGAGCCACTTGCTCACTTTTATAAGGCTTCAAGCACTGAGACATGCTTGAAAAGTTGCCCAGAGCCAGATCAGTGTTGAAAGCTTAGATCAGCAGCAAATTTCATTTAAATCCCATGTTATGCAGTTATACTGTGACAGATTAATATTAAGTGAATATAGTCAGTAATACCAAGCTAATCACTACATTTAATCCCTATTAGGAAATATCATTGAGATTTAAAAATTATCCAACTTGCATGAAACTCTCCCTGATATTCTATACCTTTATAACTTCATATTCCTAGAAACTGAGGTCACAAACCAACAGCATTAAGTTTTGCACAAAATCAGAGATGATTTCTAATTTCCATTAAAGTTGAAAGACTCCAAAATTACCAACTACATATTTTTACTTGAGCTCTAGTAACAAATCTGTTATCTGAGTATAGGCTTTCTTCACATAGCACTGTGGGTCAATATACTGACAAATACAGTGAAATATTTCCTTATATTCATTCTTAATGTATTTTAAATGCTTACCCCCAAAATGTAAGAAAACAAACATAAAAGCACCCACTTAGACTTTATAGTTGATTTTTAGTAAAGGGTACAATGCCACAGCTACACCTGAGACATAATGAAAATTTCTCTAAATATGGGAGCCATCAAAGGTCAAAAATGTATTTTAGTTTTTTAAATGAAGGAAATAAGTTAGTATAATTTTTTATGGGAACAAAGTGAGATTGAGTAAAACAAAATTACTGTGTTCATTTAGTTCTTTAACAATTTTATAGATTAGTAGTAGAAAATAAGATCTTATTTATATTATTATATTATTTATATTACTTTAAAAAACCATAAAATTTAAGACCATATTTTAAAAGGCCTATCTCACATATTCTTGCATTAAGTTACACATACTAGTCAATGCAGAGAGAAGTGCATTTAGCACAATTTTAAGTTATCAGTTTTAAATTAATCCCTTACTGACATCACATTCTGTTACCTTATAGAACAGTCTGAGAAATTCCAGTGAAAACTATCAACCATATACTATACTAAACATATTTAGAGTTCTCATCACCATCTCATTCAACGTTAAACAGTAAGTTAGAAAAGGCAGACCAGTCAATTTCCTAAAAACTATAGAAAGAACATTATCTTAGCATCAGACAATCTTAAAGGTTTCAATAGTGCTTGTATTAATTAAAGATATCAAATAGATTTCATATTCAAATTTAGTACAGGAAGAAGAGTTTAACAAAAGTGTAAACTAGGGGCACCTGGGTGGCTCAGTGGGTTAAAGTCTCTGCTCAGGTCATGATCCCAGGGTCCTGGGATGGAGCCCCACATCTGGCTCTCTGCTTGGCAGGAAGCCTGCTTCCTCCTCTCTATTTCTCTGCCTGCCTCTCTGCCTACTTGTGATCTCTATCTGTCAAATAAAGAAATAAATAAAAATCTTTAAAAAAAAAAAAAAGGTGTAAACTATGCTTAGGGAAACCACCAAGGGGTAGGATATTACCACGGAGCTAGCAATGATGGTGAGTCATTACACTTAGGACTAAAGAAGTAAGGGGAAGAAGCAGTAACTACAATGCAGCTGTACAGATATAGGGAATGGTTGCCACAAAGAAGCCCCTGCAAATCTGGCATGGAGTAAGCTGCGAGAAAGAGATTTTTAATTTTAGACTAAGACCCCATTCCTAGTTCTCAGCTAGCAACTACCAACCAAATGCTCTCATTTTCCAAAAGCAAGACAAAAGTTTCACCTTAATAATGGAAGCTACAGTTGTAATTCATCTGTTCCATAAATATATTTTACAAATATATTCCATGAATAGTCTTTTTTAAAGATTTTATTTTATTTATTTATTTGAAAGAGACAGAGCACAAGGGTTGGGGAGGCGTAAAGGGAGAGGGAGAAGCAGATTCTTCACTGAGCAGGAAGCCCGATGCAGGACCCCATCCCAGGACCCCAAGATCATGACCTAAACCAAAGACAGATGTATAACCCACTAAGCCATCCAGAGGCCCCTCCATGAATTTTCTTCAATTCATTTACTCCTATCCATGTCATGCCATTCACAAAATAGAGATAGATTAGACTAAGAAAATTATTCTAGATCAAGAGAAAAGGGAAAAAAAGGAAGTCAAACTATCATGAATATATAGGTTACAAGTAAAAGGAAAAACAACTCTGGTTATAAAGGATGCTATTATTCTGGCCATACATTTTAAAACTACAGTTTATCTCATACTATCTTTTATATATAGTTATTAACATTCTCTATTATGACATTAAAGTTTCTAAGAGCACAAGATAAACATTTAGTATAATTAAATTGTTATTAGTTTTCCCTCATAAATTTCTGGTGAGAATGTAAAATGGTGCAGTTACTTTGGAAAAGTTACAGTTTCTCAAAAATGTTAAACATACAGGTACCATGACCCAGCAACTCTCCTCCTAGACATTTACCTAAGAGAAATGAAAACCTATGTCTACACAATTAGCAGCATTAATAACAGCCCAAAGTGGAAATAACCTAAACTTCCATTAACTGATGAAATGGATAAACACTGCATATTCATATAATAGAATACTATTCAGAAATAAAAAGAACCTAAGTATTGATACATGCTACAACACAGATACCTTCAAAACATGCTAAGTGAAAAAAAATTATACATATACACAAAATCACATGTTGTATAGTTTCACTGATATAAAAAGTCTAGAAGAGGCAAATATCTAGACATAAGAAGTAGATTTGTGGTTACCTAGAGTGGGACTGGGGAGGTGAAGAGAGAAGTATCTGGTAATGGGCATAAAGATTTCTTTTGGGATGAAGGGAATGCTCAAAATTAGATTGTGGTGACTTGTAAAAGTCTGTAAAAAATACTGAAAACCAGTAAATTCTATAGTTAAAATGGCTCAATTTTATGTAAGGTATATTTTGATAACATTTTTTAAAAATACTAATTTTTTGCCTTTTCCAGCTGTGTGATTGCTTCTGCTAAAATACCTAATGAATAAAATCAATAATGCAATATAGTTTGTTTTCCTGTTGGACCAATAGATATAGATCTTTTGGTCTGTATCATTTAATGATACAAGAAAAGAATAGAAGTTGCCTTGAAATATTTTTTCAGTACAACAAATATTTGTATCAGCTATTGCTGGCACCCTAAAATTCAGAGGCTTCAAACAAGTATAAATTATTCTTTCTCCTAAATCTGTGGTTTGGCTGAATAATATATTTTCTAGCCTGGGCTCAAATGGATTTACTCATGAAAACGTGGCTAAATGGCTCGTTATCTAATCCAGATGGGTCCTGGCTGAGGGACGACTGTCCTTAAGGTGTCTCTTGTTCTTCTCTTGAGACCAATAAACTGTCACACTATGTTCTCAACGCATGGTGGCTGTGTAAGAGAGAAAGCAGACACATGGGGTCCCATTGAACTGGTAACAGCATGTTACCTGGTCAAATCCAAAGTTATTAGGCAAGGAATTTTGAGCGAGGCAGACCTCCCTACCTTATACCTTTGGATCTGACCACATAATTTCCACAGAATTTCCACAGAATTAATGAAAACTAAGGAGTTTAAGTGCAATTAAAGACATAAAAAAGAACAATAGAATAATTATTTTAAGCAGAAGAAAGGAGATAATAATATATAAAAGCAGAAATTAGTAAACTTCTTCAAGATGAGGGGCAGACTGGTCAATCATATGAGATTGAGTTAACTGATTAGTGTGTACAGTATACTTCCTAAAAAATGCTTGGGATAATATTATGGCCCTCAAAGAAGGAGAAACTAGCTCTTTAAGCTATGACTCTTTAGCAAAAGTATGTGACTGTGGTGCTTACTAATTTGCAACTCCAAACAATTTATCTGGGTAAAATATATAGCACACTGTAAGTATTATATTCAAAACTGCAGCCTTAATGAGTGATATACACAATGGGCATGTCTGAGAGATACATAGAAATATCATTTTCACAAAATCTGGACTTGCTCCTCTGAGTCAAAGCTGACCAGTAAAATCTCAAGGTACCCTTCTAACTTTCTGGCATACTGACCTCAACTTTCTGGCTATTATTTAACCATGTATCTCCTTATCTGTTATTACACAGGAAATGGATGATGGCAGAAGGAAAAAAAAGTACTACTTCTACAGTTGAGACTGGCAACCAATCTCCTTCAACAATAAGATTTCAAATAGAAAAGATGACATATTATGTGATTCATTCTTAAAGGATTCAATTAATTCATTAAACAGATATTAAATACCTCTTAGGTACCAAGCATTAACATTGGGTGGTGGGGTATAAAACAAGACACCACAAATTTCATAAAATCAGTATGATACAAAACAAGTCTTCGGAATATAACACTACTAAATATAAGTCAACAATAACATGATAAACCCAAAAGTCACATACATTTGGAAATT
>PISX010020809.1:0-34993 GCA_004024625.1 Mellivora capensis | reverse complement strand
TATATAAATTATATGTATAAAGATATATATATATATATTTGCTATCAGCAAATATAAAATTTCCAAATTATTTTTATAAACCATGCACATAATGATAGTAAACCCACATATATTTAACATGGAAAAAAAACACTGCAGATCAATGTAGCTTAAGTATATGGATGTAAACATCCTAAGTACAATGTTATTAGCAAACTCAAGTAATAGAATATAAGCAAGATACAATTTCATCAAGAAAGATTACAGCATCAGGGATACATGGACGAGTGAATTCTGTAAAATATATTAGTGCATATTATGTTACTAATACATTCAATTTTTCTTCATAAATGCCGAAAAGGAAATAGGAAAAAGAAAATAAGAAAAAGATGTATAAATATTACAAACATTATATGAAACATAATGAAAAGAAAATTATTATACTAAAATTAAAATATTGAGATGATGCAACCTCAAAATTAATATTAGACAATAAGCAAATTAGAACATAATAGTAGGGATGCCTGGTTGGCTCAGTCAGTTAAGTGTCTGCCTTTGGCTTGGGTCATCATTCCAGGGTCCTGTGGGATCGAGTCTCTCATTGGGCATCTTGCTCAGCGGGAAGCCTCCTTCTCCTTCTACCTGCTGCTCCCCCTGTTTGTGCTCTCTCTTTCTGACAAATAAATAAAAAAATAAAATCTTTAAAAAAAGAACATAACAGTAACGAACATACCCAACATATAGCCATGATTTAAAGAAAAAAGATAAAAATGTGAGAAGCCAGCGTAAGAAACTAAAATGATAAATTGAGATGTCCTTTTAGTGACAATTTGAAAATCCCAAAATATGCATAAACCCATGAAATCATCAGCACAATAGGTATAATATGTGACTTTTGGTGCCCCAAATGTTTCCTTTTTATGCCATCCCTCTAACTCCCCCTGTCCTCTGCCAATGCCTAGTCTGAGACAACCATTACTTTGCTTTTTGTTATTATAGATGATCCTACATTTTATAAAATTTTCTATTAATGGGAGTATCTTTTATACACTCCTATTTTGATTTGGCTTTCTTTCACTTAGCATGATTATTATGAGAGTTCATCCTTGTTTTTTCATATATCAATACATTGGCTGCTTTTTATTGAGTTTATTTTGTATTTTCTTGATAATGACTTATGTTTGAGCATCTTTCAATAGGCTTAATTGCCATTCACCTATTTCTTTTAGTGAAATGTTTATTCAAATTTATTGTCTTTTTTAAAGAAATTGAATGACTTATCTTTGAAGATTTCGGTTAAATGTATGCCTAATATATTCTAGATAAAATTCTTATCTGGGTACATATTTTGAAAAGTACTTTCTTGCTATCTGTGCTTAGCTTTTCACCTTCTGAATGTGTATTCTGATAGAGTTCAATTTATGTTGTTTCACTTATATGCCATGGTATATGGTGGTTTATGTAAGAAATATTTGCCTAAGTAAATGTCACTAACCTTTGTCTTAAGTTTCTTTTGAAATTATTAGCTTTTGCTCTTGACTTTTAGTCCTGATTCATTTTGATTAAATATTATACATGGGATGAAGATGGAAAAGGGTTTACTATTTTGTTCCTCATATCCAGTTGTTTTGACAGGATTTGCTGACAAGAATGAATTTTTCCATATTGAATTTCCTTAGCACCTTCACTGAAAATCAATTGACCATTTATGTTTGAGTCCATTTCTGAATTCTTCATTCTGTTCCATTGAAGTATATATTTATCTTTATGACAAAACTACACTCTCATGCTTACTGTATCTTTACAATAAGTCCTAAAATATGGTAGTGCATGTTTTTCAACTTTGTTCTTCTTTTCCAAAGTTGTAATGGATACTCCAAGTCCTTCTTCCATCTATATAAATTTTATAATCAGGTTTGCTATTTCTTCAAAAATATCTGCTGGAATCTTAACTGATCTCAATTTGATATATGGTGATCTTAAGATTTGACATCTCAAAAGCACTGAATTCTTTGATTCATAAGCATGGTATTTCTCTCCACATATGTAGGTAGTTTTAATGTTGCCAGCAATATATTTTAGTTGTTAATGCAGATATTTTGCGAAAATCTTTTTTTGTCAATTTATTTTTTAAAGATTTATTTATTTATTGAGAGTGAGAGAGAGAGAGAGAGCAGGGGGAAGGGCAGAGGGAGAGGGAGAAAGAGAATCCTTAAGTTGACTGGCTGCTCAGAGCAGAGCCCAATGTGGGGCTCGATCTTTGGACCATGAGATCATGACCTGAGCTAAAACCAAGAGTTGGACATTTAATCAACTAAGCCATCCAGGTGTCCCTTGTCAAATTTATCTTTAAATGATTCATATTTTTATAGCATTGTAAATAGTTTTGTTTTGCGATTTTAACTTCCCAAACATCATTGTTAATAGAAATACAGTTTTTTGTTTGTTTGTTTGTTTTAAGATTTTATGTATTTATTTGACAGAGAGAGAGAAAGAGAGTGAGCATGCACAAGCACGGGGAGTGGCAGGCAGAGGGAGAGGGAGAAATAGATTTCCTGCTGAGCAGGGAGCCAAATGTGGGGCTCCATCCCAGGAAGGCAGCTGCTTAACCAACTGGGCCACCCAGGCTTCCCAAAATACATTTGATTCTTATGTATTGATCTAATTTCCTGTATCCTCTAGCCATGCTATATTTGTTTAATTCTAGAAGCAATTTTTATAGTCTATGTAGGATTTGTTACAAAGAAAATCATCTATGTTACAGAGATATATCATAAATTTAAAGATGTTTTGCAAAGCCCATCCCCCCCATTCTGGATTGGCTAGGACCTTCACTGCAATATTGAATAAAAGGGATGAGAACAGGCATTCCTATCTTGTTTACATCCTAATGAGGAAGGGACTTAGGCTTTCATCATTAATTATATTATCTATAGATATTTCATAGATGCCTTTTTATGTAAATAAAGTTCCTTTATAAATATATATTTGTGTATATGTATAGATACATATATACATCATTTTATTTAAGTTTGCATTTGACTTGTAAACTGGATGTTGGATTTTATCAAATGGTTTTCCTATATTTACTGAAGTGATTATATTATTTCCCTTTTAGTTTATTAATAAGGACATTATTATTGACTGAATATTGAATGCCATATTAACTTTTCATTTCTGGAATAAACCATACTTGGTCATGACTTATTTATTATACTTTTATGTATTTTAGGACTTGGTTATTAAATTTTCATAAAAAATGTGAACCTGTGTTTATGATAAACATTAATTTGTAGTCTTCTTTCTTTCTTTCTTTTATTATTATTATTATTTTTAATTAACATATAATGTATCATTTGTTCCGGGTGCAGATCTGTGATTCATCAGTCTTACACAATTCACAGCACTCACCGAGCACATACCTTCCCCAATATCCATCACCCAACCACCCCATTCCTCCCACCTCCTCCATTCCAGCAACCCTCAGTTTTTTTCCTGAGATTAAGAGTCTCTTATGGTTTGTCTCCCTCTCTGGTTTTGTCTTGTTTCATTTTTCCCTCCCTTCCCCTATGGTCCTCTGCCTTGTTTCTCAAATCCCTCATATCACTGAGATCATATGATAATTTTGATAACTGTCTTTCTCTGATTGCCTTATTTCACTTAGCATAATACCCTCTAGTTCCATCCACGTCATTGCAAATGGAAAGATTTCATTTCTTTTGATGGCTGCATAGTATTCCATTGTATATATATACCACATCTTCTTTATCCATTCATCTGTTGATGTACATCTAGGCTCTTTCCATAGTTTGGCCATTGTAGACATTGCTGCTATAAACATTGGGGTGCATGTGCCCCTTCATATCACTACATTTGTATCATTGGGGTAAATACCCACTAGTGCAATTGCTGGGCCATAAGATCTTTTACTTATTTATTTTTTGATTTGGTATCAAGATAATGGAAGTCTCATAGACTGCAATGCCTTTTCTCTTTCTGGAAGAGATTGTATGGAATTGGTAATTTTTTATATCATTAATAGCTTTCTTATAACACAAGGAAATTAAAACAGAATGTCTGTTGAGTCAGTAGTGATATCCTTCTTTTCAAATCTACTGTGAGTAATTTGTACTCATTATTTTCTTTGTCAGTCAGGTTTTAGTTTTATCAATTTTCTTGATGGCTAAAAACCAGGTAGTGACTTCATGTGGTTTCTCTCTCTCTCTCTCTCTCTCTCTCTCCCCTTTTTTTCTGTTTTACATTCTATTTATTCTGCACCCTGTGTTTACCTTGCTAACTCTTCCTTGTTCCTGACAGTAGCTTCTCAGTTTGCTGATTGTTAAAATAGTCTTTCTTTCTAAGGCAAATATGTGCAGGTAGTGTATACATTTTTGTCAAACTACTGCTTTTGGTAGCACCCACATACATTTGGCTTTTCTTAATTTTCATTCAAGTACTTTTTAAAAAAATTTCCATTTTGATATTTTTCTTTGATCCGTATTAAAAATAGGAATGTATTGTTTACTTTATGAATATTTAATGATTTTAAAGGTAAGTTTTATTTATTGATATCATGTGTAATTCTATTAATGGTCAAAGAATTAGCAGCTGTTGAGAGTTGTTATTGAGCAATTGACCAAAAACTTTAGGAAAAAAATCATATTTATTAGAGATTAAATAGAGAGATAAATCTACAAATTTACAAGAACTATGGTTGTTCCATTTTATAACCAAGGCCAAAAGGGTTTTCAAAGTTTGGAAACAAAAATAACTCTAAAGAAATATACCATAAAATTTCAAATTTTAAACCAAGGTATATTCTGAATAATAGAAAAAGATAAAGGATAAACTGGGAGGTTAAGCATTATATAATTTAAAACAATAGTCAATAATATGAAAAATAATATGTAAAAGAAAGTTTTATAAATAAATAAGGAATATATGAAATAAAACATTTTAGCCACAGATACAAATCATGAACCAGCATTTTTGAATAGAAGAGATACAAGGGTTAGATTTTGTATGTGATGAATCACAGACCTGTACCCCTGAAATAAATAATACATTATGTTAATTAATTTAAAAAAAACAAGAGATACAAGGCATCAACAATATTTTTAAAAGATACTCACTGAAGATATATAAATTTTAAAAAAGAAGAATTATATATACATTTTATATTATATTAGCTTATACATGTTCTTAATACTTGGATGAAAATGTTGGACTATAGTTAGGATTGCTCTGATATAGGGAATCAGATCCTCTTGGTCAGAGTACAGATAACTATAATTTTATTACAATCTCTATTAAATAATAGCACTAATGAATTATATTATGCAAGAAAACTAATATATACATAGTGAAAAACTTGAATGAGAAAACTGAATGGACGGGGGCGCCTGGGTGGCTCAGTGGGTTAAAGCCTCTGCCTTTGGCTCAGGTCATGATCCCGGGGTCCTGGGATTGAGCCCCGTGTCCGGCTCTCTGCTCACCAGGGAGCCTGCTTCCCTTCTCTCTCTCTGCCTGCCTCTCTGCTTGCTAGTGATCTATGTCTGTCAAATAAATAAATAAAATCTTAAAAAAAAAAAGAAAACTGAATGGACAAACAAAACTGTAGTGAAAATTAAATTAGGGTACTATTTCATAATCCAAAATTTCCAAAAAACAAAACAAAACAAAAACCTAAACAGAAAAAAAACCTACGCTATTATGTGTTTGTAAAAATGTAAGAAAAGACTCCTCTTACACAGAGTTGGCAGAAGTATTAATTTTTACAAAGACTTTGGAAGATAATTTCAATTAAATTTTCAATAGACATATGTATGAAAAAGAATTCCATCTCTGTGAATTTAAATTTGAGACTTGTTTCTCAAACTAACATCAGTAAGGGAACATTTTTTCCAACCTCTTATGAACATATATTTTTATAAAATACAGTGAAATAAGTCCTTGAAATCAAAATAAAAAATATATAATACATTGCCACATATCTATTTAATTAATTTTTTGAGTTAACATATAGTGTATTAAATGCCCCAAGAATACAGGTCTGTGAATTGTCAGGCTTACACACTTCACAGCACTCATCATAGCATATACCCTCCCCAATGTCCATAACCCAACCAGAAAAATATTTATTTTTAATACAAAGATAACTATATAATTTTTCTACCAAGTTGCCAAAAACATTCTAAATGGTTATTCTCAGTTTATGTGTTAATGACACCATGGAGAGTTTGCAGACCACACTTTCAGTGGTAACATGTTAGATAAATCCTAGTACATGAGCGTAAATCCTTGGAAAAATGTATCCATATAAGCAAATGTATTGTTCAAACTACTAAAATACCGAAAATTGGAGATCCCAAATGCTCCTATAAAGTAAATAAGTAAATGACATGTTAATATAACAGAACGATATTCAAAAGTAAAAATTAATAGCCCTGAGTAACATTTCAAGTGGAATACATCTCAGAAGGCACTTTGAGTAGAAACAGGAAATGGGAGATCCAACAAACAAGAAGTGAAAGATTAAATGACATCATGTAAAAATATATATGATATACCACACATATGAATACCAATATATGAAAAAATGTGTAATTATTACATGGAGATACAACTTCATGAAGCTAAAATAATGAAAGGCAAAGAAGTAATTACCACAAGGTGTATGTATTACATAAATTTAAAAGGAAATATTGTGTGGAACTATTTTCAGAAAATATTGATATGTTGGCTTGTAAATTCCACTTATTCCAAAAGAAATAAATGAATAATTCTACAAATATTTACATGCAAGCTATTTATTTTTATTTTGTTTATGGAATACAAAATGGCATGATCTTGTCTACTTAGCAATAGCAACTAGTTTGAGTTATGATGTAATAATTACAGAGTAGAACATACTGAAATTAAAATTCTGTACACTCCAAGTAAAATAAAAATAAAAATCTATATTTACATGAAAGTAGCCTTATGATCATCAAAATGTAAAATATTGTAGATATAAAATATTTGAATTCAATAATACTGTGATTCAATTTTTAAAGAAATTCACACACATATGAGATAGAGAGTAACAAGTAATAGAAATACCAATTTGAGGACAGTGATTGTGCAGAGTAGAATCTGGAATTAAAATTATTTTCATTTTATTATTTATAACTTTTATGGTTAACTTAAATAATAATCTCTAATTTTGTCAGAAAAATGTATTTTTTAAGTAAATCTCAATACACATTTAATATAGTTCAAGGGCATTTTTCTGCTAGTCTGAATAAAAATATTTGTTATTGTGGGGCACCTGGGTGCCTTAGTTGGTTAAGCATCCAACTCTTGACAGTCTCAGCTCAGGTCTTGATCTCAGGGTTGTGAGTTCAAGTGCGACATTGGCCTCCATGCTGAGTGTGGAGCCTACTTAAAAAAGAAAAAAAAGAAAAAGAAAAAAATACACACACACATACATGCATGTATTTGTAATTAACTACATACAATAGCAACATATCATGTGGTATTCTATGACGAAATGTGTGAACCTGTTTTTTGCTAATAATAACACTTCATTGAAGATATTTGTATTTTTTTTCCTTTGGCATATTTCTAAGAGTGTTTCTGCAAAATTAATTTCTAGAAATAAATTCCTGTTTGACGAATATAGATGCTGTTTCCATTCCTACAAAAACAACATGATTCAAAGACACATTAGTAAGTGTATTCAAAGTGTAGCAGAATTTAAATGTGTTGGTATGCCATTTTGTATCTCACTTTAAAAATTATCAAAAAATCACACAAAAGTCTACTCTATGGTTTTTGTGTTGGAGAATCTGGGACAAACAGAATAGGTGAAAACAGACTAGTTTGCACTGTAATTAAAGATTTTATGTTTGAAACATTGTTTATCTTAATTACCTCAAAAGCTAAAGAGAAGAGCAGTTGCAGGCAAATAGCAGAACCTCTTACTTTATCCTATGACTGCACTATGATTTATGAGAAATGATATATAGAGTGAGCAGAGAAGAGGGTTAGGGTTTGCTGCATCTTGGAATATAAAAATGCATGCAACCATATGCTTTGGGTTATCACCCTATTTTTACAGTTTAAAACAGCATATTTGACACAATAGATATACACACTGATTTTATATATATAAAATCATTGCATAAGAAACCAAATTTCAGCCTTTAAAAGTACAACTTGACCAAATCTTGACAAAATGAGTCTACAATAAAATAATTTTTTTAAAAACTAGCACAATTTCACTGTGATGAAAAAGGTGACTATAAAATTCATTTTGAAATTTACCCACTCTGACATTTACAATATTCTCACATTTGTAGCTAAAACCTATTGTGATTGTTCTTAGAATTTAGATAAAAAATGTTTCGGAAAGTTTGAGGAGAATAATTTGAGCCAATTTTGAGTTGTTCAAGCATGAAGAAATGGCATTTCATTGACATTTTAAAAAAAGATTCTCCTTATGAATTCCAGTGTTTCAAAAATACCTTTTTCTAACACACTAAACTAGGAATAGAATATGAAAGGCTGATTTTGGGTAATATGGTGCATTTTTCTAAAAGCATGGGCTTATAATAATAATAGCGGCTCTCAAAGGATATCCAGCAGTTTCCCCACGAATTGCAGTTGACTTGATTCTGTAGGACTTTAATCATTGATATCTTATTACAATTGAACCATTTATAGACAAAGATGGTTTATTGAGGAATTATCTAATAACCTTTCAAGTATTTAGAAACTATACTGATAAAAAGTATGCTGATTGAACATTAATGTAATCTTAAAAGATAAAGTATTTTTTTTCTTTATACACACTTTGAGACAGAGAATTGAGATTATCAATTCAATGTCAAGGTTTGCAAAATAATTTCTTTGAAATATTCTAATGTTTTTGGAAATGTGTGTGTGTGTGTGTGTGTGTGTACAGTTATTATTTTTTACTGGATTTCAATGTTTTGGAAGTAGCTTAGTAAAACTAAAGGATTCATGGAGATGTTGTGTTACTTACTATAAAAGAAAAAAATATCATTAACTTAGGGTCCAAATAGATATGGGTTTGAAATCAGCTCTACATTTCCTAACTATATTTTTACGTTTATATACTACAAAATGGGAGAAGGTAAATTACATGTATACATATATATCGTTATATACAATGACAACATATATATTTATTATACTATATATAACTATACATATGACTTTATCAATGCATGAGTGGAAAAATATATATATTTATATATAACATTTTCTGTGTTTATTCATGCACAGTAAACTCTTAGGATATTCCCATTTATTGGGTATTGTG
This sequence comes from Mellivora capensis, assembly GCA_004024625.1. Classification (NCBI taxonomy): domain Eukaryota; kingdom Metazoa; phylum Chordata; class Mammalia; order Carnivora; family Mustelidae; genus Mellivora; species Mellivora capensis. Next base: position 25,686 of record PISX010020809.1, on the reverse strand, counting down.
AATAAAGTGCTATAATGAACATGGGAGTGCAGATTTTTCTTTGTTACAGTTATTTTATTTCCTTTCCTTTTTTTTTGTTTGTTTTTTGCTCTTGAGTTCGCTGAGTTCTTTATGTTCTCATGTATTTTGCATGTCAGTCCCTTATTAGATAAATGATTTGCAAATATTTTCTCCATATTTGGCAGCTTGCCTTTTAATTTTGTTGATTTTGTTGTTGTTGTACAGAAGCTTTTAGCTTGATGTAGTCCCACTTTATTACTGCTTTTATTGCTTTTGCTTTTCATGTCCAGTACAAAAATGCCAGTACTGATGCAAGAAGCCTGCCTCCTATGTTTTCTTCTGGGGCTTTTGTGATATAGGTCTAATGTTCAAGTCTTTAGTGCATTTTGAGTTGATTATTCCTTAATGTGAAGACAGGAGCCCAGTTTCACTTTTTGGCATGTGTCTGTCTAACTTTCCCAGTACCACTTATCGAAGAGACTGTCCTTTCCTCATTGTATATTGTAGGTTCCTTTGTCTTAAATTTATTGACTATATGTCTGTGGGTTTATTTGTTGGAAAACCAAATTTTTTTGCTTTCCACCAGTGGCATATTTTATCTATAAAAACATGATTGATTAAAAATTAAATAATTTTAAAACATGAGCTATAAATCAAGGGATACATTAGTATAACAGAAATTAGACTTATAAGAAAGGTATGTAACCAAAGCAAACAGATGATTAAAATAAGTAAATGTGTTAATATATAAGGTCACTTTTCAATAATATAGAACACATTTAATGCATGTAGAACAAACAATAGATCCTCCAGATATATTAACATGAAAATAAGGTCAGTGGTTAAAAGAGAAGAAGGGAAATCCCGATTACTTCTGGAGATTTAAACACTATACTTTCAATAATGGATTGAGTTAATATACAATATAGATAACAACATAAAAATTTGAGAAGTATAACCAAGCAAACTAATCTACAGAACATTTATAAAATAGTATATCAATTAATGATAAAATCCAAAGCTTTTTAAGGACACATGAAACATTTATTAAGTTAGGACTTATTCTTGGCTCTAAAAATAAGACCCCCAAAATGTAAATGGTCAATTTTAAAAATGCCAGCAAAATTCCCAAATATTAGGGAACTAATTTATCTTTTTAAATAATATATGGATATAACAAGAAGTAAGACAGGACAATGAAAACTATTTGGGAGTGACCAGTCATGGAAACAATGATTTCAGTCTTTCTGGGATGATTTTAAAATAGTATTTCAGGGGGAATTTAGAGCATTGCATACTTTTATTCAAAACAAAAAATGGGGGCACCTGGGTGGCTCAGTGGGTTAAAGCCTCTGCCTTCGGCTCAGGTCATGATCCAAGGGTCCTGGGATTGAGCCCCGCATCGGGCTCTCTGCTCGGTGGGGAGCCTGTTTCCCTTCCTCTCTCTCTGCCTGCCTCTATGCCCACTTGTGATCTCTGTCTGTCAAATAAATAAATAAATAAAATCTTAAAAAAAAAGAAAGAAACAAAAAATGGTTTAAAGTTATTGTCTAACCCTCCAGCTTCAGAAGGTGGGATATGAAGAAAATAATTAATTCTGATTTATGTGGAAGGAAGGGAAGAGCACAATTACAAATGGAAAACAATGAAAAAGAAAACCATAAGACAACAGGAAAGTCAACAAACCAAAAGTTGATTCTTTGAAAAGAAAACAAAATTGATGAACTATCTACACTAAATTCAGGGAAAAAAAAAACAAAGAGTGAATAAATATATATATATGTATATTTATTTCAGGAGTGAAAGAACTGTTAATTCCATTCTTGCAGAATTAAAAAAGGAATAAAATATTTTTTAAATGAGTACAATAACTTTTCACATGTGATTTTTGAGTATTACTGCAATGAAATGATTGGCAACAGATGTTGGCATTCCTTTACAAAGAATTAGAAGATCGTGGGGTGCCTGGGTGGCTCAGTGGGTTAAAGCCTCCCTTCGGCTCAGGTCATGATCCCAGGGTCCTGGGATCAAGCCCTGCATCTGGCTCTTTGCTCGGCGGGGAGCCTGCTTCCTCCTCTCTCTCTGCCTGCTTCTCTGTGATCTTCCTCTGTCAAATAAATAAAATTTAAAAAAAAAAAAGCAAAAAACAAAGAATTAGAAGATAGTAAAAAATATGAAACCACTGTTTTAAGAAATAGGATGGTAGGCATACAAAACTGTGGTTAGTGACATGAGAAAACTAAGTGAGATGAGGCCTGTGTTCACCACAAATTACTTCTTGTAGCGCATTTTGGATTACACAAAGACCAAGGAGGCATAACAGGGGCAGAAGTACACCAATTCTAAAATTAGTACAGAAATCCGAAGGACCTAACATAGTCAAACAAATTTTAAGATAGAAGAACAGGAACATTTACACTGTCTGAACACAAGATGTATTCCAAAGCTATAGTATTTAGATGAGTGTGGAATGAGTTTGAGTTTGGAGATATAGACCAATAGAATTGAATATGGAGTTCAGTAAATGATCAGTCCATGAATATACCATCAATTAAAAAAGACAAAAATATAATTCAGTTGGGAGAGAAAAGATTTCAAGAGTAAAAGGAAAATGAACTTTGTTTCCTACTCTATGCAGAGAACAAAATTCAGTTTATGATATTACATTGACCTAAAGGTAAAAGCTAAAATGATAAAAGCTTAAGATAAAAATATAGGCACTGAATAATAGAACTGAATATAAGCAAAAACATGTTAGGTACCCAAAATTATTAAGAAAAAATGATTAAATATATTTATCCAAATGACAAGTTTGGATATTCAGATGACAGGGATAAGAAAGTAAAACAGGTACAGTATGGAATAAAATATGGCAAGACATACATCTAATAAATTACTCATATCCAGAATACATAAAGAACTCTTACAACTCACAAATTTAAGAGCAACAAACAACTTTAACATAAATCGAAAGTCTTGAAATAAGCTTCTTACAATGAAGATGAATTAATGGTCAATATTTTCAAGAAAAAATTCTCAACATCATTGGTCATTGGGGAAATACAGATGAAAAAGATACCTAAATATTGCTAAGTAGACTAGAGAAGCTCAAACTAAAAAGACTGGTAACATCAAATGTCAGTGAGATACAGAATAGACTATGGAGGAAGGAAAACAGGAACTAAAGGCTATAGTCCCCTATTGAATAAAGAGGTGCCACTGAATTAGCCTTGAGGGGAGCATGTTCTGAGGAGTGAAAAGACTATGGTCGGATGCCTCCCACTGTTCCTTGCTTCAGCTATGCAAGGTCAGTAATGCAAGGTCATGCCCTTCACAATGCCACCTATACCCACTGCCTGACATGGGAGTCTAAGGAGGTCTGGGTTTAGGACAAGTCTTATGGATCGTACTCATGCTTGATTTTCTGAAGACTTGTGGGTTTTCATCCCATTCCTCCTCTTTTTCTTCTCAATTATGCTTCTCTACCTCTTTTCACATGTTGGTCCCCAATAGACATTGGCATCCCAAACTATATTTGTACCAGACCAGCCAAGTTGCATTTCAAGCACCAAAGCTAAAAAGAGTAGCTTTAAACATGCAAAAATTTGAGAAATTCTATATTCATTAGACTCTTTTAAAGAGTCTTGGAATTTCACTAAGTACGATGTGAGGTGATGAATTTTATGAAATGATTAATTGTTATAGTGAGTATACTTAATAGTAGATCTAAGATTAAATGGTGCAATAAGGATGGAAAAATTATGAATATTAAAATATTCTGATACAGAGAATGTAGTAGGTCGTGTCCTGGGTGCTTGGTGGAACCCCAACACCTGCAGTCAGTCATTTTGTTATTTTGTCCAGTTTTTGTAGATGTTTTTGTTAAGGTTTGTCCAACATAAATGAAGAACTACCAGAATGGGAAGACCTCATCATCACTTATCCTCTACTGTGTAGATTACAGTGTTTGTTTGGCTTTGTCTTGTTTTGGTTTTGTTTCTATTTTCTGGGAGACTTACTCCACCATATGCTACCCCGTCATGGTAAAATGGAAGGGATCATTATTAATGTGTGCGAATGCTACAATTGTGCCTGCTTTTCTATCTCAGATGTGCTTATTTGTGCATTTTCTTCATTTTTCGTCACTAGTCACACTAGAGGCATGTTAGTTTTATTATTATTTTCAAAGTCTGAATTTTTGGACTTTTAAATATATGTTGTCTGTTAATTTATGCCATTTCACATATTATTTTCCTCATTCTTTATTTTACTTTTCTCTCTCTCAGTTATTCATTTTGTATTTCTTGCTAAGTAGCCCAGTCGATGTTAGGAATGTTTATCTTTACATATTTTAGCTGCATTACACAGTTGTTTGTTTAATTTTTCATGTATTAATTATTCACATAAAATATATTGTAATATTATCATATCTTTCACTCAGATTATTTAGCCTTATTTTTCTGGTTTTGTTTTTTTTTTTTTTGTTATTTGTTACTATTAATTTCAGATTCATGGCATTTGGTTAATTTTGTTAATCAAATGGCTTCTTTTAGTGCTCAATATTTTAATGCTTTTTTCCCCTATGACTGAAATATATGTTTAAAATGTCTACAGTGATTTGGGGGTTTACCCATTTCCCTTTACACTTCTGATATTTTTGCTTTATGTAGTTTGGGTATGTATATAAGGCTAATTGATATATAAATCATCACATTTTCCCAGAAAATCTAAATTTTAAAATAAAGAATAATTCCCTTATATCAATAAATGCTTTCACTTAAATTCTATTTTGCTTATCATTGCTACAACAATAAATATTGTATTTTCATAGCATGTTCCTATTGTTTGCATGTCAATCTTTTCGTAATCTTATATCTTGGCAGTCACTTGTAACAATCATAGAAATGGATTAACAAAATAAACAAAAACAAAACAAAAAACTCTTCTGCCAATCTTGGTATCCTAAGGAAACTTATTGTCTATTTATATTTAAGGTGATCTTGATAGTTTATGTCTATACTTATAATATGTGTTTCCTTTTTTAATTTCTTATATTTATTTGTCTCATTTCTTTCATTTGTATTATTATTCCCCCTTTTTCAAGTTTGCTAGGTCATTTTTCAGTCTCCTAAAGATATATATATGTAATGTAATAATGATATTTCCAGTAACAGAATTCTTTGTGCATCTTTTTTTACATATGTTTCTGCTTTTTTTAATCGACTATCATTTCCTTGTGTATTTAGATGTTTTTGAATGACAAAAATTCATTTTTTTCTTTTTTTAAAATTTTTAATAAACATATAGTGTATTATTAGCCCCAGGGGTACAGGTTTGTGAATCACCAGGTTTACACACTTCTCGGCACTCACCATAGCACATACCCTCCCCAATGTCCATAACCCCACCACCCTCTCCCAACCCCCCTCCCCCCAGCAACCCTCAGTTTGTTTTGTGAGATTAAGAGTCTCTTATGGACAAACATTCATTTTTATTAGAAAATTTTTTGTGTGCATCTTGAGGATTTGTGTGAAGGCAACTGAGCAAAGACAACTTGAATTTGCTTCTGAGTCTCTTCAAGACATCACTGTTGAGGGACCACCTTATACTAATTCTTTTTTTTTTTTAAGATTTTATTTATTTATTTGACAGAGAGAGGTCACAAGTAGGCAGAGAGGCAGGCAGAGAGAGGCGGGGGTGGGGGGAAGCAGGCTCCCTGCTGAGCAGAGAGCCCGATGCGGGGCTAGATCCCAGGACCCTGGGATCATGACCTGAGCGGAAGGCAGAGGCTTAACCCACTGAGCCACCCAGGCGCCCCAACCTTATACTAATTCTTGACCTAACAGCTTTCTAGATTTCCCAAGTGGTATGTTTGGATGCCACATGTAAACAATGCCTACATTGCTGCTATTAATTCTTAATGATTTACTTCTCTTTTAATCTGTTCAGTTTCAATTCAGCTTTACTTACAGTTTCCTGGGGGGAGGGGGTGGATGGGATAGAGTTGACTTATTTCTAATTCATTTTTGCATGGAGATTTTAATCTTTTGGATTATGAGGAATCGTGAGGGATCCCCTATGTGGCTCCTTATCTTGGAAGAGGCTTGATATTTGCATGTTATCCTATCTGCTGGATGAAACTAAACAAATCTAAACTTATTCACTCTAGGACATGTCCTTAGGGCAAAACCAGTTCCAGTGCGGGGTATTTTTCTCTTGGTCCCTGATTTCAGATCTTTGCCTAAAGAATTTACTACTTAATGAGACTATTAATGCTTTTATTTTTTTCCCTAGCCACGGAATCAACTATATTATCAGAATTACAAAGATAGAGACATTTTGATAAAACTCAAAACTCTGTATTTTCCTACTCTAATTGGCTTTTATATACCAGTAAAACCTCTTTTTGCATTTTGGCTACTTCTGACCCTGTTTTCTGCTTGTTTATTCTTCTCCACATCGGCGTACTTAAGGAATTTTGGACACTCTTATGTTTCAAGCTAAATATAAACAAAACATATTTTGAGATCTCCTATATGTAAGAGCTCAAATATTCCAGACTTAAATTTTCTTTCCCCTTCACTCTTACTGTACGCTTAGTGTTAACACACACAGTATTCTAATTATACTTATACTTCTCACCTACCATAGATGTAGATTCGAATTTTTACATTATTTATTTATTTATTTTTAAATATTTTAAAATTTATTTTAGAGAGAAGGTGAGAGTGGAGAGAGAGAATGCTCAGCTGGGGCAGGGGGTAAAGGCAGAGGGAGACAAGCAAGCTCTCTACCCCTGCCAGAAGCCTGTCCTGGGTCAATCCCAGGACCCTGAGATCTTGCCCTGAGCCAAAACCATGAGCTGGGTGCTCAACTGGTTTAACCACCCAGGTGTCCTTACATCTTTTTATATAGTGTCTATTATTTCTCACTGTTTTGATTTTCCCAACTAAGCTCCAAAATTTTCTAGTGTTTCTTGTCTCAATTCAATTTCTTTGCACTCTCTCATCCTCCTAAGCATAAACACTGGAATGCTGTGTAAGACAGAGTTTATGTTCTAATGGATCAGGCAATTATTGTTTTTGTTTGGTTGACAGTAGTTAATCTTTTTATTCTTCATTTTCTGTGTTCTAATTTCCTTTTACTTGGCATATAATATATCAAACATAAAAAAGTAACAAATTTTTATAAACAAAAGCAAAAATTCACCTAGAAATAAAATGCACAAATAAAATATATAATTAAGGCACGATGTACCCCTTTAATGTTTTTAGACACCTACTTTTAGTACATTTTTAGTTAAAAACTATATATTATCTATTATTCCTTCCTAATGCTCTTTTTCTCAAAAATGTTTTATATTCAAAAGTCTCTATGTCATTGTAAACTACCTTGGCAGGGCTTGAACTTTGGGGAATTATTGCTGTCCCAAACTGTGTCAATCAGAATATTTCACTACCCATAATTCTTTCAATCAATCTCAGGGGAATAATAAATTTCAAAATTGTTTAAGGTACTTATTTCTAGTTCAAGCACATTTGACAGGTATAAACCTGCAGGCAGACTTTAAAAAAACATTTGAATTGACTAAAAAATATATGGAAATTAAAAACATCTACCTATCTTGTCAACCCTATACTTCTTTTTCTTATGAAATAATTACTTTTTACTCTTTAAATAGAAGAAATTAGGTTAAACTTCAACTTTCAGTTCTCTGATATAAATAAGACAATGTTACAAAAGGAGATATTCATAAAATGAATCCATGATGAGTTTTTCAATTCAGGGATTATATATGTAAAAATCCTTAAATATCTAGATTTTTCTAAAAATAACTAGATTAATAATCTATTCAGCATATGACAATTTTCCCTGGAAGCAGTGTCTCCCTTAAAATAATCATGACATTCAAGAGCCCATATTAACTCAAAAGGGGCAATGACTGTTTTGCTTTTTAAAAACTTAAGATATGAATATATATGTTTTTATTTTATAACTAGTTTGACGTTATGTGTTCACCACCTTAATACCACTGGAACCTCCAAGGCTTTTACAGTAAAAGATGATGTCTCCAAATGTTATGTATTTGTCCTGGGGATTCAAAAAAAGAAATGTGGTTTTTTTTTTGGGGGGGGAGTGGGAAATGATCTCAAAAACATGAGAGAAGGATACTGAAAAGGAGACAAGGAAGAGGGGGGAAAAAAATAAAACCAGAAAATAGAAAAGCCAGGAACGCATACGTTAATGAACAAATACTTGTGTTGGGCACCAAGACTTGGAAACCAGGTGGAAGATGCCTCAAAACTGTAGTACCAAAGAGGGAAGACTGTGTATTTATCTCTCCTTAATTGTGCGGTGCCTTTAAGATGTTAGTTTACCCATTCTTCTCTTCCCATCTCCAGTAACTAGTTCTTCTGCTGCTAGAGATAGTCCTTAAGTAGAAATGGAGGTTCCACTGCTGGGGGTTACCCTGCCACAGTGTTGAAAATGGTTTTCTTCCCAGAGGACACAGGACAGACCATTAGAACATTGGCTACAAATACATATCTATATCCTTTATTCTCCACTTGGTGATCCACATTGCATTTTAGAATTTAGAAGATGTAGAAATGCTGCAGAAGATAAACATAAAATCTCTTAGTTTATTTTTATTCCTTCCATCAGTTTCAGAGAAAATGTTTTGGGAGTTGCTGATGTAGAGAATGTAGCAAAGACATGGGTCAAGTAGAGGGGGTATCACTAGGGAAGGGCGTATGGGGCTGCTAGGAAAGACATCAAAGACCTTGCCATCTTCTCATGCACTTGGCTCTGCCATCATGCTGGAGATTTGTTTTAAAGGACAGAGTTCCTGTCTTCCAGTAAGTTAAAAGAACACAAATTGAGAACTGAGTTTAGGAAACAGGACTAAATTATCCTGCTCTCAGGTTTGGCCTTGGTTTTAGAAAACAAGTCTTTCAAATTAAGTGCTTCCAGGCCATCTACAGAGAAGAAACATGAAGCCTAACGCTCGCTTTTGTCAACATTTGGTGAGGGGGTTGGGTAGGAATCACTAAATATGCCCCAGAGTCTCGTTTCATCAGAGTTAATCAAATCTAGCATATTTCAAAATTTTTATCTTTGGCTTGGGTTATCAAAGTTTCACGGACAACTTTGGGTTGAAATTGACTCTATATCTCTACTCCAATTTATGATGGTGATGATAGTGATGATGCTGATATTGCTGTGGAAATAATAAAATTTTATAACCAAGAATATCTAGGCTCTAGGTATTGAATTTCATCTTAGGTGCCCTTCTTTTTTTTAATTGCCTCAAACCAGGGACATAATTTTCCTTGCTTAATGGAAGGATCAGAATTCAGCAGTTTTAAAACTAAACTAGAATTTACTGAAATTGGTAGGCCCTACTCCAACATAATGTTAATTAAACTTAACAGGTAAATGTGTCCAAAATAGCTTAGAGTGGAGTGACTTGAGATATGACCTGCATTGGTGAAATGTAGGAATTCTATAAACAGAAATGTTTAAATAAAAGTATTACATAAATATTTTATAGCATTTTGAAATAAACATAAGAGTACTTGGGAAACTCTTAAATAGTTCAGATATTCAACTGAAGACTTACAGAATTTGTTACATTTTTTTAGTTCTCATTTTGAATATAACCTGAGTGTACTATTCAGTTATATGTAGCCTTCTTGTATTAAAAATATACAAATTAGTGGACATTTAATGACACTGTAATGTTCCTGTAAAATTTTAAAAATATTTGTATATTATTACCTATCAATACATGTTTCATCAATAACAAAAATATACCATTTAAATTGAAAAATGAAGAAAAAAATGTACTTACTACTTTTTATAAAATCATATCCATAAGAGCAGATACATTATGATATTCCAAACATGTCAATCATATAGTCGATGTATACTTTATATGTGAGCATTATAATGGAAGAGTGTAATTTCACATGCTAAAATCTATCACCATAAACCATAAATTAGTTAACTTTTTATACTCATTTGTTAAGATAGAGTATTTTTATTTTATTTTATTACTATTATTTGTTTTGCACTTCACCTATTTCACCCATTCCCCTCCCTTCCTCCCTTCTGGCAACACCAGTTAGTTCTATGTACTTATGAGTCTACTTTTTTTGCTTGCTGGTTTGTTTGTTTATTTGTTCTGGTTTTTTAGATTCCATATATAAATGAGATCATATGGTATTTTATTTTCGAGAGTTCATATGGTATCATATTTCTCTGACTTTTTATATATACTTTATATAAAGTATAATCCATCTATATCTATCTATCTGTATATATATATATATGAAGACACAATCAATTCATATGTATATGCACACATACATCTACTGATGTATTGATGTACACTTTGGTTGTTTCCATATCTTGGCTACTGTAAATAATACTCCAATAACATAGAGCTGGATATATCTTTTTGATATATCAAAAAGTATATAAAAAATTCACTTTCTGAAATAGTGTTTTGTTTGTTTCAGGTATATAACAATTACTGGGTCATATGGTAGCTCCATTCTTTTTTTTTTTTTTAAGATTTTTTTAATTTATTTGACAGAAAGAGAGAAATCACAGGTATGCATAGAGGCAGACAGAGAGAGAGGGAGAAGCAGGCTCCCTGTTAAGCAGAGAGCCCTATGCGGGGTTTGATCCCAGGTCCCTGAGACCATGATCTGAGCTGAAGTCAGAGGGTTAACCCACTGAGCCACCCATGCACCCCTAGTAGCTCTATTCTTAACTTTTTGAGGAACCTCCATATATTTTCCATAGTAGCTACACCAATTTACATTCCCACTAATTATGCACAAGGGTTCCCTTCCTCCACACCCTTCTGACACTTGTCATGTTTTGTCTTTTTGATCTTCACATTCTGAAAGGTACAAGGTGATATTTCATTGTGGTTTTAATTTACATTTATCAGATAAGTAGTGTCATTGAGCATCTTTTCATATTTCTATTGGCCATTTGTACACTTCTTGGGAAAAATATTTATTCAGGTCTTTGGCTTATTTTTAATTGGAGTGTGTGTGTGTGTGTGTATTTGGTGTTGAATTGTTTAAGTTCTTTATGTATTTTAGATATTAACCCCTTATCAGATACATCATTTGTGAATCTCTTCACCCATTCAGTGGGTTGCCTTTCCATTTTGTTGGTGGTTTTCTTTACTGTGTAAAAGCTTTTTATTTAATGTAGTCACAAAAGTTTATTTTTGCTTTATTTTCCTTGACTCAGGAGACATATCCAGAAAAAAAATATTGCTAAAGCCAATGTCCCAGAGATTATTACTTATGTTTTCTTTTAGGAGTTTTTTTGTTTCAGGGCTTATATATATATTTTAATTTGGATGATGTTAAATAAAATAATAAGTGTTAATTACTAGGACAATAAAATTATAAACTGTCCATGATTTTTGTTTTATTATTTTTTACCCATTATTTAATTTTAAAGGAACCTAATGATAAATTATTAATGTGTTCAATTAATCAAATTGGGGTGTTTACATTTATAAAAAATTTATCCACAATTTTATATCATTCATCTTTTTCACAATAGGGTTATAAGCCTGGCAGATATCTCATGATTTGATGCCATTATCAAGATAGATGGCCCTACTTGTTTTATAAATTTATTGTCTTTTCTTATCTTTATCTTGCTGGCTTCATTCATTTTTCTTATTTTCCCTTACTGTGAACATTAACCTGTCTACGGATTAATCAATGGTATATATTATGGGGGAACAAAAAAAAAATAGAGAGAGAGAGAGAGAGAAGCACTGTGATCTGCTGGATATTTCTCAAAGAAATATGTTTTTTCAGTGTTTAAAGCATTGATGATCATATGAGTCTGATTAAATCAGAACCCAAAGCACCCCATGATTCAGGATGCATGTGGTATTTATGCTTTTTCAAATCAATAATTGTTGGATTCCATTAATAAATGTCAATATTTTCAGAAAAATTGTTTAGTCTTCAAATGCTCACAAATGTACAAGTTTCAGAACCATGAAGTGTAATAATATTATGAACTAATTAAAGGTAAGTGATTGAGAAAAGAACGTTTATTTTTTATCTGGAAGATTTCTTTGTGTATGGGATTAATGCAGGTTTTGCAGGAAATGTCTAAATTTAAAAAGAGCAAAGACATGCATTAGTTTACTAATAATTGATATTTAATATTCAATGATACGTGATATTTTCCGCTGTCATATATTTATTAGATACATGTTTTACACACACATGATCTAAAGATGTTAAATGAAATTATAGAATCTTGTAGCCAGGGGTACTTGTTAGAATGCATACACTTGCCTTTTACATACATATGCACCCACAGGCACATATGCACACACTCAGAAATACTACTGAGTGTATGTGTTTATGTATAAATATGAATTTGCTAATTTAATTAATATTATATTTACAAGAGCCAAAAAGTATAATGTATGTTGTTGAACATGTAAAATATGTATTACATTAATATTTAAAATGTACAAATAAATAAATTATAATTAAGCTGAACTTGAAAAACCCTAATAATATTCAATTTACTTTATGAATAGTTTATTATTATGTATGAATTCTGGCATTGGGTAAATATTGATTTTTATTTGTGTAGTAATCAGTAATATGTGGGTGCATGTGTTTTTACTACTTATTTTATTTTTGCTATATACTAAACTACTCAACCTAAGTACCAAAGCTGTCGATAAAATTGGTTTTTGTGTGTGTGTGTGAAATCAAAATCCCTCTCACATGGCTTGAACATGTTTACAAGCCCAGATGATCATGAGAAGGAGAATATGTTGGCTTCTCCAGGCTGATTTTATCACATTATACTAGTAAAACTTGTGAACTTCTCAAATATGGGCTACTACCATAGAGTTGAGATGAAGATCTATTTGATGGGAAATGTACCACATGGAAGCATGAAGTGATATAAAAAAAATACATATTTATTTTCTTTTAGTGACTAATCAGGTAGCCATCCAGGTAGCAAGATTGGTAAAAGTCCTGTCTTATGGCAGTCACTAAGGTTTGTTGGAGACAGGGTAAGGGAAATGGCCTTGACATGCTATACAGACCACCGGTTCCCGTTCACAATTTTACAGAGTCAGCTGACAAATTCTCCCAATATGGGTTCCTAGGGAAAAAGACATGATGCTAGTTTGGGGGTCAATCTTAACAGATTTACTGAAACCAGAGTTAGACAAATTGTCAGGTTGAGATTACAGACCTCCAAATTGGACAAGTCTGCCCCAAACTTTGACCCAAAATAGAGTGTTAAGGTCTGACTACAAAATAAGAGAGAAGAGCCCCAAGAGACAAATCTCAGTTCATAACCCTTCAGTTTCAATAATCAGACAGGACACAGAAATAAAATAGGGAGGGAAATTATAGCTCGTTCTCATGCGATTCTTAAATTCTAATGCATGGTTGAAGCAAAAATTATAACAACATGTAATGTGGGTTCAATATATGTAGAAAAATAAGTAAATAATTATATTTAAAAAGTGGGGAGGGTGGGACACCTGGGTGTCTCTGCCTTCAGCTCAGGTCATGATCTCAGGGTCCTGGGATTGAGCCCCGCATCAGGCTCTCTGCTCAGCAGGGAGCCTGCTTCCCCCTCTCTCTCTGCCTGCCTCTCTGCCTACTTATGATCTCTCTCTCTCTGTCAGATAAATAAATAAAATCTTTAAAAAAAAATCCTTTAAAAAAAAGTGGGGAGGGTAAAGGAACTTAAATGGAAATTAGATTTCTTCACATCACTGGAAGGGATACTATTACACTGTAATTGGTTTTATACATCTGTATATATATTATGTGTATATATATATATATTATTGTAGATTTCATATAGTATGTACATACACTTTTCACAAACACTATATATGTTACCAATATAGTAATATATAATATACATTAAATTACTGTCTCTCTCTCTGTTATATATACATATATTTAACAACCAAAAAAGTATTTAAACTGATATTTTCAAAAACATTAACAAATAAAAACAAACCAAGTTGGAGTACTTAAAAAATTTAATAATCCATAGAAAGACAAGAAAAATTGTTCCATTGAGAATTAGAGGAAACAGAAAATACTAAAATGACAGACTTAAGACCTTATATATCCATAATTAGTCAAATAACATAAATGGTTTAAGCATCCGAATTAAAAGAAAGATTGGCAGCATGGAAAAAATGTAGTATGCCTCATCAACATACTATCTTAAGGAAACATATCAAACACAGCAATATAAGTAGTTTGGAAGTAAAAGTAAGAAAAATGCCATGACAAAATTGTATAGAACTGAAAACACATATATGTATACAAAACTAATGCATTTAAAGCAGGCAAAACAAAGAAGTTAATGAATTATATCTATGTCAAGTTCTCAGTGTGATGTGCTATAGTTATCCCAAGTTATTCCCAAGTGTGGGAAACTCTATACAGGTGATATGACATCTATATGTATATTTTTTCTTAGAATTGCAAATGAGTCTACAATTATGAAATTGAAGCATTTACATAATAAATTAGAAGGTATTCTAAAACCATCCAATGAAATGACACTTAAGAATATAAGCCTATAATTTTCAAAGTCAAATTTTAAGACATCTTATGCAGGATGTCTGTTTTTTAGCATGGACAAATTGTTTTCAAGAATTGTTTTCATAATGAGCCCAGGAACATCTGTATCCCTTCAGAAATATTATCAGAGACTTCCAATTGAGAATGAAAAAATTTACAAAGGAAATATATGGGCTATAGAAATTCCAGTTAGCTTGGATCTATGTGAAAGAAAAATGTCCTTTTTTTACATTATATAATTGTTTTGCATGATGCTTTGGTAATCGCAATTTTGGAACAAGTGCAAAGAGATGAAGAGATTAAATCTTAAGATATGAAAAATTGAAAAGAGAAGGAAGGTCGTCTTTGAAGGTTATTGATGTAACATTATCATCTGTTGTCACATTTTCCATCATTCCATGTATGCCTATGGACAGCTGTCACTCACGCTCACAGAGTATATAATGACTAGCTATCAATTAAGCATTATGGAGGAGACTTCCGTTCTAATAAGACTCAGCTCATGCATTTGAAAGATACATTTTAGGAAATGTTTGTATTAGAGTGAGCCCTTCTTAGATATAAAAGATACAGAAGTATATATTTCAGACATGGATAAAGATAGTCCACTGGGAGTAAAACACTTATTTGAAAGGTAAAAAAATAAGAAATGAAAAGGAGATATTATATTCAATTCCTTTTCCACTTACTTTCTTTATCTCATGTAATTCCACTTGATTTCCTTCAGTTTCCAGTGAACATGGGAAGTTTCATGTTCATTATTTTAAGTTTCCAGCACAATGAAATAATTTTTTTTCCGTGAACTGTATTGTCACTGAAAAGTAGGAAGAGTGCCCAATATCATATTTATTGCTCAACAAAACATTGCTTCTCAGGTTAAATTCAATTTAAAGAAAGAGATTTATTGAATGCATAACACATACATAATAGGCAATAAAGAAAATGGAAAGAAGGGAGGATCTTGAGTTATATAGACTTAAATGCTGAGTTCTCTCTCACTAAGTTACTTTGCCCTATGGAGGCTAAATTTCCTCCAAAGTAAGATGGGAATGCCAATGGAGACTATACAGGTGTATTACAAATATAAAGCTTGATATTAAGATAACTCTACAAAGCTTAGTAAAAGCCAGGAAATAAGATGTAATATTAATAAGTAGCTTATTACATTGGCACACTACCTACTGAGTAGATAAAGCCAAACACATAGCCCCTGTGCTTTTCCAGCGTTAAAGTCCAATACTGAATATTAATGTAAGAAATACAAATCAAGGCTATGCATAATCACGTGCATTAAATTGAGTTCTCAATGAGTAGTCCTATGCCCCTAGCACAAAAGGTTTTCTCAGACATTTGATTTTTTTTTAAGTGTTCCATATGAGGTATCATTTTTTAAAATAGATTTTTTTCCTTTTTTTTTTCTAAGATTTTATATATTTATTTGAGAGAGAGAAAGAGAAAGACTGAGGACGGAGTGGAGGGGAGGGGTGGAGGGAGAGGGAGAAGCAGACTCCCTGCTGAGCAGGAAGCCAGATATGTAGTTTGATCCCAGGACCCTGAGATCATGACCTCAGAAGTGAGATGCTTAACGGACTCAGCCACCCAGGCACCCTATGAGGTATCATTTTTAAACTTCTCTTTTTCTTTCTTTCTTTCTTTTTAATATAGTCAACATTATTGACATTTAAAATAAATTTATATTTATTCATTTGACAGAATGAGAGAGAAAACATATGAGCAGGGGGAGCTGCAGGCAGAGGGAGAGGGCTAAGCAGTCTCCTTGCTGAGCAGGGAGCCTGATGCAGGACTTGATCTCAGGACCCTGGGATCATGACCCAAGCTGAAGGCAGACACTTAACCAACTGAGCCACCCCACCGCTCCAAAACTTTCCTTTTTCAACTGTGTTTCTAATGTGTGTTTTTCAGTTAGAAGAAAATGATCGCAGATGGAATCTCAGAGGTATAGGGACAAATGATGGAAATTGGAAAGATAAATGTGTAAGAAAATCTAAATGAATACTACTGAATAAAGCCATAAGGATAATGATTTCTTCCTATCTATCTGTCCATCCATCCAGTGATCATCTATCTATCCACCATCTGTCTATCCACCGATCATCCACAATTGAAATATATAACATTTAGAGCACAGAAAACAGAATGGAAGTAGGTAAATTTAAAGTTTTAATATTCTTAAATGGTCTCTGATCATCATTATATGAAAAGAAATTTGTGGACCAGTATCTCTTATATACATAAAGATAATAATTCTAAAGAAACAATTCAAGTATATTGATTTATAAAATGAATACATCCCAAAGAGTTTGGGAAGTTTGGTTTATTTTATTGCAGGTATGCTAAAAAACACATTTTTAATTTAAAAATAGAAAAATATGCATGTGGTGAATATATATACAATATATAATATATATCTTGTTTGTATATATAACATACATAACTTAATGAATATAATTTAATTAAAAATAAAATATGATATATATGTAATTTAAAAAATAGAATTTGGTCAGACACAATATTTATAATGAAATAAAATTTAAAATGATATTATTGGGTAATACTTTCCTAATAATTGTGGTGTTGAATAAGAAATCAAAATTAAAATTTCAGATGGATTAAGAAAATCTCTATGAAATTTTAAAATTTTATTCTATTCAATTTATTATTTTTTATTATTTCCTTTCTATTTCTCAAAATTTCTTTCTTGAAATGCATACAATTCTAAATTTTGGTTTCTGTTTTCTTTATTCAGGAAATAAGTCTTTATATACTTTTAATCTCATATTTTAACTTAGTTATACTTCTCTCCTGTATTCTTTTTTTTAAAGATTTTATTTATTTGAAAGAGAGAGAGTGAGAGAGCACAAGTAGGGGAAGAAGCAGAGGCAGAGGGAGAAGCAGGCTCCCCACTGAGCAGGTAGCTGGATGCAGGACTCGATCCCATGACCCTGAGGATTATGACCTGAGCCAAAGGCAGACGCTCAACCCACTGAGCCACCCAGGCACACTCCTTACAGTATTCTTATTGGAATTTTCACTTTTGTATTCAACCATTTTTGAGTCCCCATATTATCAATTCAGCTTTTTACCTCTTTAATATTTGGAGATTCTTTCTGCTATGAGCATTTCTGCGCACCCAGTTTCCTCTTCGTCTTGTGTGAGTGTCTGCATTTCATCTGGTTTTCTTTCAAGCATCACATTTCTTCCCATCTTAAGCTATTCTCTTTTATGATTTGATTTTGTTTTGCAGAAGCTATATTTCCTTGCATTTTATAAAAGTGGTCAAAACGTTTGCAAAAATCTCTAAAGGATGCATCAGATCAAAGTATTTTCATAAATTCTCTTAATTGAAGTATTGAGGTTCTTCATAACACCCAAATCAGTCTTGATCCCTTCATACGTTAGCAGTAAGAAGATATTTGTCCAGACTCTTGCTCTGGCTAAGTCACTTTGGTAATGTCCCATGGCTATGTTCAAATAACATCTCCTGAATGATAAAGGTGGACTTTCAAATATAAGGTTCATTCTGAGGTTTTATTTGTTTCTTTGCTTGTTTTTATTTGTTTGTTTCCTAAATATCATTGTGAGTATTGTGAGTGAGTATTCTTAAGATCATTGCTTTAAATTATCTATCAGACATGTTACTTACCTCTGCTTTGCTTAGATCTCTCACCATGGATTTATCCTATTAGGGATAAGTGATTCTATCCTTATATCCTATCCCTATAAGGGATACTATCCTTATTTCATTTAGGACAAATGTCTTCTCATTTTGTCTAACTCTCTGAACCTGTTTCTCTGGGTTAGGAAAGTCATCTATGTCTCCTGTTCTTGAGGGTAATGGCCTAACAGAGAAGAGGTCCTGTGGTGTCCTGCCATGCAATGTCCCTTGTTTTCCAAGGCCTAGCACTTCTGAGAGTGTCTCCCATGTGTTTTTTGTGTGTTCTGCCATTTTGTTTATCTCTCTTTATCCTTTAGGCAGTTGTCTGCAGAAACCTTTAGCCTGTTGTGGGCAGTGTTTGGTCCCTGGCCAGAAAGTGACACATTTTAACTGGGTGTGATCTGGTCTTTTTGTGAAATGAGACCTATGATCACGGCTGCCAGAACTGAGGCTCCATTAAACTCCCATGTTGGGAGACATGGTTTGACCAGGGGCTTGGACCAGTCTTCTGGGGGAGGGAGCTCACCATGCTGGGACTGAGGCAAGTGTGACTGGGAGGGGCGGCTCTACCAGCACTGGTGTTGGGGCTTGGTGTAAGCAAGTTAGATAGTAAATGTAGGCACTGTGTTGGTTCCCACAGGAGGTTCTGTGCTTATGCTGAGGGGTAAGACAGGAAAATGGCACTAGCCAGTTCCTTTCCTCCTGGAGGGGTCATTTTGTGAAAGCTATCTCTCTCGGATGCACTCTGAGGGAGTAACTTCCTGCTGTGTGCCCCAGACACTCTTCAGATTGCTATTTCCATGCTGTATGTCCACGGGTGGTTGTTTGCCTGCCTCTTCAGCAAGACAAATGCAATGTCCTATTGGCTCTATCTAAGCCAGACCCGCTGACCAATAAAACCCCAGGCTTTAAGACCCGTTGGTTGCAAGAACTCACAAAATTTGGCCCCTCTTAATTTTCAAGCCAATTGCTATGGGAATTAATTTCCCTCATTCATGATCCTTGTGTGCTAGTCTGTCTCTTGCCTTCTCTGTGTCTGTGGCTCCCTTCCTACGACAGTAGCCACAATCCATTTTTTTCTCCAAACTTGATCTCTGCTCTTCCTACCTTTTTTGATGTGGCCTCTTCTACATTTTTAGTTATGAAAGTTGTTCCTTTAGTCATTGGTTCAATTTCTGGGGGTATTTAGGATGATTTGATAGTTATCTAGTTGTATTCATGGGATGAGATGAGCCTAGGGTCCTCCTACTCCACTGCCATCTTTCTAGAGCTATATATGGTTATTAAGTATTAAGCTTAATCCCAAATGTGTTCAGAAATCACTCTGAGCCAAGTACTTATCTATATAACTACATTTATCTATACCTACATTGATAGATAGGTATGTCAGTTTTGTTAATCTAGCTACTCAATCTTGCTGTTCAATCATGCTAATCTTCCAGTCCCTATTGATTTTTTTTTCTGTTAACTCTATCAGCAACTCAGAGAGCCAAATTAAAATTTTCCTGTAGGATTATCATTTATTTATTTTCCTTGTAGTTTTGTCAATTTATTCTTAGTATAATTTAAGATACTTTATTGACATATATCAAACATACAGAAAAGTACCCCGATAAAACATGCCAGTGAATTTAATGAACCTCATAAATGAACCTATTCATTTGTCCAGAAGCCATAGGTGAAAACGAAGCTTACTAAAAATTAATAATAATTTTTCTGCTTCTTCCCAAATACCAAACACCCCAAGACAATTGATTTATTTCATCATAGAAAAACACTTCTTCTTGTTGTTGTTTTCAAAATTGATTAAATGAATTGGAGTGTAGATTTTTTCAGGCTACATCTTCTTCTGTTCTTTTATTTTTATTGCTCTTATCTGTTCTACTGCTAATAATCATTGTAGATTAAAGGTAGGTGCATCTATTTTTATAATTAATATACTTTCTGAGCAGTTTCAGATTTAAAGAAATATTTGAGGAGTTCCTGGGTGGCTCAGTCAATTAAGCATCTGGCTTCAACTTAAGTCATGGTCTCAGGGTCCTGGGATTGATCCCTACATTGGGCTCCCTGCTCAGGGGGGAGTCTGCTTCTTCCTCTCCTTCTCTCTCCGTGCTCCCCCTCTCTCTCTCTCAAATAAATAAATAAAGTCTTAAAGAATACATAAAAAATAAAGAATACTTGAGTATAAAGTACAAAAAATTTTCATATAACCACTACATGAGATCCAGTTTCTCTTATTAACATCTTGCATTTGGTGTTATACATTTAAAACAATTGATGAATCAATATTAATGCCTTATTATTAACTAAAGTCTATGGTTTATATTAGAGTTCAATATTTGTGTTTATGTTCTATGGGTTTTGACAAAGGCAAGCACAATACTATATATCCACCACCACAGTACCACATAGAATAGCTTGACTGCCCTAAAATTGCCACGTGCTTCACCTACTCATCTCTCTCTCTCTCCCTATCTCCGACCACTGATCATTATACTTCTCCGTATTTTTGCTTCTTCAATAATGCCTACAGTTGGAATCATAAGGTATGTAGCTTTTTCAGATCGGCTTCTTACACTTAGCGATATGCATTTAGTTTTCCCCCATGTCTATCATGGCTTATTAATGTTGTTGTTGTTGTTTGGTTGTTGTTGTTATCATCGCTCAATATTCCGTTATTTGTATGTGCCACAGTGCATTAACCTACTGAAGGACATCATTGTTGTTTCCCAGTTGTTTGTTTGTTTTTTTCCCATTTTGAATATAGCCATTATAAACATTCATGTGTGAGTTTATTGCGGGCATAAGTTTCAAACTCATTTGAATAAATACCTAGGAACACAATTGCTGAATAGTGTAGCAGGACTGTATTTATCTGTATGAGAAGATGCCAAACTGTCTTCTGAAGTGTCTGTGTCATTTTGCACTCTCACTAGCAGGGAGTGAGAGTTCCTGCTGCTCTGCATTCTCACCAGCCATGTTAATAGGCACATAGTGGTGGTATTCCTCTGTGGCTTTAAGTTGCGATTTCTTAATGACATAGGATGTTGAGCATCTTTTTGTATGGACATTTGCTATTGGTATACCTTATTGACGAGGTGTCTGGTAGCATCTTTTGCTCAATTTTTAATTGTTTATCTTATTATTGTTGAGTTTTAAGAATTGTCTGTATATTTTGGATACAAGTACCCTATCATATATGGGCTTTATGAATATTTTTCCCACTCTGTGGCTTGTCTTCTGCTTCTTTTAGTGTCTTTTGTAGGGCAGAAGTATATACTTCTAACATTCCTGTCTCATGAAGTGTCATTTTTCTTTCTCTTTGCATTTTGTGAATTCCATGGCTTTTTGACTAACAGAATATGAAATGTGAAACTGGAACAGTTTTTTGTCCCAGATGTTAAAAAAACAAAGAGCATTCACTTCTTATCTTTTCAGACACTCTTTCGGAGTGTCCTGAGTTGGCATAGAAAACATTTGTTGACACTGTGATGTAATCACTGTGACATGGAGATCACGTGCAGGTGCCCAGGCTAACAGTCCAGCTGAGTACAGCCTTCCAGACACGCCCACTGACTGCTATGCAATGAAGCCATTTTAAACTCTGCAGAATGACCTTGCCACTAGTTGAATATTGCAAAGTGACCTCAGCTGACAGCACGTGGAGAAGAATTGCCCAGATTATCCCACTCCAGACACGCTACCGACAAAATTTTGAGGTTAAATAGAGATGTTGTTTTTAACTCATTCAATTTTGTAATGGATTCTTATGCAGCAATAGATAAGAAGAAAAGTTTCCAGTTAAGGGGTAATTGTATGGTGTGTGTGTGTGTGTGTGTGTGTGTGTTGCACACAGTCATTCTGTTTGGATCTGCCAAATATTTATCTCAAGTGTTTTGTTTTGTTTTTATCATTTTATTTTCCATATATAGATTATCCAGTTGATCCACATCTTTGCCCACACTAAGTATTAATATTAACACAAAACTCTTTTTTATATCACCATTATCATGAATAAGAACTAACATAGAGGTTTTAATTTTCCATTCCCCTGCATTTCATCAGGTTGATGATGAAAGTTTCACTGGAAAGTTGGATATACTCTTTTTTGAAGTACTTAGGAAAATTTTCCATTTATTTTTCAAATATAGGTGAAGTCTTTTGTCTTCTAATTATCTAATAATACATTACTATCTAATGATACATTAGATAATCTAGGGCAACCATCCTGCTCAGAAAAGAATCAAATATGGATACGTTTTTTTGAATTATATTTGAAGTCATCAGAAAATTGGAATGGCAGGGAAGAATTATATGTCCCAAATCATAAAAAGAAAATAAGCAAGTGTATAAAGGAATCCCAGAGTAGAAGATTAGAATTTAGAACTAAATTTTTTCCCAATTTATTTCATATGTTCTGTCTGCGATCACAGGCAACCTAAGAAGAGCTTTAAATGTAACTATAAATTGAGAAAGAGGTGAACAGAGACATTTGAATTACAAGGCTTGCCAAGGAGGAGGAGACATCAGTAATTACTTCAAACTTTACACTGCACCAAATTAGCTGGTTTATAAATAAGGATAGGCAGTAAATAGACCAGCTTTTGCAGGGGCTTATGAATTGGCTTTAAATATCTCTGTTCTTGATTAGTTGGAGAAAAACAATGATTGTCAGGCTTAGCCTCCTGTAGAAGACAAATATAAATCCAATCAGGAGGAAGTTAGCATCAATCTAGGCCTCAAATTATGTCTAAAATTATTTATGATACATATGCAATAAGCCATGGAAATATCCAGATGAAGGAAAAGTTAGCACACATGATTAGAAACAAATAAAAACAATACATACCAGAAACACATAGGATCCAGAAAGCAAATTTATTAAAATTGACTTTTAAATAATTTATATATAGTTAAATAAGTACAAGAGAAGACTGAGAATTTCAGCAAATATTTAAATATTATGAATTTAAAAAAGAGAAATTTTCTGGATTTGAAAAGTACAATGATAAACATTTTGGTAAGAGTTCATTGTATTTGAGATCATAGTAGAAAAAAAAGTGTGAAATGTAAAGTAAGTCATAAAAGCATCTAGACAAATAGAAAATAAATGAAATGAAGGAAAATTTGGAACATATTGCAATAGAAATAAAGATATGCACATACTTCTCTGATGATGAGTGATGTTGAGCATCTTTTCATGTGTCCATTGGTCATCTGTATGCCCTCTTGAAAAAAAAAAGTCTGTTCATGTCTTTTGCCCATTTTTTTAATGTATTTTTTTCTTTTGCTTATTTTTAACTGGATTTTTTATTTTTATTTGGTTTGAGCTGTATAAGTTCTTTATATATTTTGGGTTTAACCCCTTATCTTATCTATCATTTGCAAGTATTTTCTCCCATTTAGTAGTTTGCTTTTTTGTCTTTTTGATAGTTGCCTGAACTAGCAAAAAATTTTTTTAAAGATTTTATTTATTTGACAGAAAAAGAGACAGCAAGAGAAGGAACACAAGCAGGGCAAGTGGGAGAGCGAGAAACGGGCTTCTCACTGAGCAGGGAGCCCTATGCAGTACTTGATCCCAGGGTCCTGGGACCATGACCTGAGCTGAAGGTAGACACTTAACAAGTGAACCACCCAGGAACCCCAGTATTTTTATTTTGATGTAGTTCCAATACTTTACTTTTGCTTTCATTTCCCTTACATTAAAAAACATCTAGAAAAATATTGTTACAGTCAATGTAAAAGAAATTATTGCTTATGTTCTCTTCCAGAAGTGTTTTGGTTCTAGGTCTCACATTTAGGTCTTTAATCTATTTTCAATTTTTGTGTGTATATATAATATTAAAAAGTGGTCCAGTTCCATTCTGTTGAATGTAGCTGTCCAGTTTCTCCAGCATCATTTAATGAAACAACTGTCTTTTCCTCATTTTATATGTTCTTGCCTCCTTTGTCATAGGTTTTTGGGCGTATAAGGATGAGTATATTTCTGGACTCTTTTGATCTATGTCTCTATCTTGGTGCCAGTACCACATGGTTTGACTACTACAGCAATGTAGTATGTCTTAAAATCTGGAATAGTGATACCTCCAGCTTTATTCTTCCTCAAAATTGCTTTGGCTATTTGGGTTCTTTTGTGGTTCCATACAAATTTAGTTTTATTTCTTCTAGTTCTGTGAAAAATGCTGTTGTATTTTGATAGGGATTACATTGAATCTGTATATTATTTTGGATAGTATGGACATTTTAACAATATCAATTATTCAATCTGCATGCATGGGATATATTCCCATTTGTTTATTTCAGTTTCTTTCATCAATGTTTTATAGTTTTGGGAGTACAGGTATTTCACTTTCTTGGTAAAGTTTATGCTTAAGTTTTGTTTGTTTGGGTTTTTTTTGTGCATTTGTAAATGGAATTGTTTTCTTATTTTTTTCTTTCTGATACTTTGTTAGTAGTACATAGAAATGCAACCAATTTCTGAGAAATATAAATCAAAGCCACAATGAGATATTATCTTCAGATATATTCAGATATATATTCAGAGAAATTACACTTCTGGATAACAAGAATCAAAAAGATAAGAAATAACAAGTGTTGGTGAGGATGTGAAGAAAACTCCTTGGGCTTTGATGGTAGGAATATAAATTGGCACAGCCATTGTGAAAAGAGAAACAGAGTTTCCTCAAAAAATTAAAAATAGTAATACCATATGACCTAATAATTCCCCTAGTGGGTATTTACCCAAGAAAATGAAAATAATAAGTCAAGGAGATATAAGCACCACTGTTTATTTCAGAATCATTTACAATAGCCAATATATAGATGCAATCCAAGCATCCACATGGATAATACATATAATATATATGTAATGTAATATTATTCATCCATTAAAAATGGTAAGATCTTGCCATTTGTGAAAATATGGATGGAACTACAGGGTATTTTGCTAAGTGAAATAAGCCAGACTAAGAAAGAAAAATGCCATATGATTTCACTTACATGTGGAATCTAAGAAATAAAACAAATGAATAAACAAACAAACAACAAGCAGAATCAGATCTATGAGGACAGAGAACAAACTGATGGTTGCCAGAGGGAAAGGGAGTGGAGGCAAAATGGGTGAAGGGGAATGGGAGATTAAAGCCTTCTAGTTATGGAATAAATATATAATGGGGATAAACTTTACTGAAAAGGGACTATGGTCAATGTTGTAGTATGTGGTAACAAATGATACCAATGTTTGTGGTGAGCACAGTATAACTTGTTGAATTACTCTATTGTACACCTGAAACTAATGTAGCATGTGTGGCAACTATAGTCAAAAAATTTTTAAAAAGAAAAATAAAGATTAAAATAAAAATAAAAACAAAAAAA
>PISX010020808.1:0-34900 GCA_004024625.1 Mellivora capensis | reverse complement strand
GGCTGAGGTCGAAGAGGTTGCTGCCTGCGTTCTCCTCAAGGATTTTGATGGATTCCTTTCTCACATTGAGGTCCCTCATCCATTTTGAATCTATTTTCGTGTGTGGTGTAAGGAAATGGTCCAATTTCATTTTTCTGCAAGTGGCTGTCCAATTTTCCCAACACCATTTATTGAAGAGGCTGTCTTTTTTCCATTGGGCTGGGGGGAGGGGGTCGGGAAAGGTGGGTGGGGGAATGGACATTGGGGAGGGTATGTGCTATGGTTAGTGCTGTGAAGTGTGTAAACCTGGCGATTCACAGACATGTACCCCTGGGGATAAAAAATTGTTTATAAAAAAATAAAAATTAAAAAAAAAATCTTAATAAAAAAAAAAAGATTTTCCTCTCTGTTCTTAACATTGGGCAAGATTCAGATCGAAAATCCAGTGGAATAGTAACCCTTATTTGTGCTTTTAAGTCACTGGGGAATCACTGTGACACTGTTTGGATAGTTTTAGTTTGTTTACATTACATTTGTTTACATTATACATGATCTTGTTATCAAAAGATTTCTCTCTACACCAGCATGAGATCCTACTTACCTCTGTTCTTCAAGTGCCACTTGGTTTAATCATTGGCCATCCTTTTCTGAAATACTGTCTCAGCATCAATAGGCCCCTTCTGTGGCCACCTAGTTAAGTCACTTGGTAACATATCTTCCAGTAAGAATTACATAGCATGAATTATCAGGAGCCTTAATACAATTTAGCTTTATAAAGTATTGATTATTGCAATACAGTTTTAACAGTATTATTTTGTATCATCCCAAGAAGGAGCAAAGTGAAGAAGAACATAAAGAAACCAGAGCACTACAGCTCTGCAAACAGTTCACATTTAAGACATAAATACAGAAATGACAAAAGATAAATGCTGAAGTGTTGTATTAGCCTGTGAACCAAATGCCAGAGACTAACTCCCTTAATATTCTGAGAATTATGATAAATGTTACAGGCAACAAAGCCTTATTCTTAAAGCAAGTAAATGAATATATAAAGCAGAGGACCACTATTTATAGAATATGTATGCATAAAAATGCAACAAATGACAGTAAATATGGAATTCCTCAAGGTCCCTTTTGCTTCTTTGTTAGAGAGAATAATATTTGAACTATATTCAACCTTCCAACATCATACAGAAGAAATTGAAATCTAAGATATAGGAAAAATGTATTAAGAAAACATACAGCTCATTCAAGTTAATTCAAGCCTCAAACCCAGCTGAATGCAACATTAGAGTAACCAGAAACCTAAGCACACAATGGTTTCCCAATTCTGTTCAAAAGGAGAAAGAAAAAAAGAAATATGAAAAAAAAAAAAAAAAAAACAAAAACAACCAAACCACTGTTTGGCAAGCTAATGATGCAGATTCTGCACAAACTGTAGATTATGTACACAGGTTGAGACTATCTAGAAATGAATGAGTCAACCACTGGGAATTAGAAATAGGAAGAAAGAGAGGAAGAAAGGAGCAGAAGATGGTGGAGGAAATATAAAAAGAAAAATTGTGAATTCCTTGGAAATGCATGAAAAATCTTACTGGATGTCTTTAATGAAAACCAAGTGGTGTCTAGCACATCCTCCAAAGATACCTGGTTTTATGGGGACTTTGTGCCCTTCATGGACATTGAGCTACTTATAGCTCTGTAATTTGTAGACAACTTAGAGCAGTGCGAATTAATTTTGTCCAGAGGTGTACAACTTTTTTTTTCTGATGCAGCTTCAATTGATTTTCCTCCCCCAATGTGGAACAAACCAGTTTTGCATTTCTGAAGAAAATTTGTCTCCATATTCCTGATAGCCTGTATGGCCTATATATGTTTCTGCTCTCTGGACTGTCCTTTGAACCTGTTGTAGCATCTTACTTTTTCCCACATTAATTAATGAGTTAAATAAAATCTTTGATTTAAAAAAATTTTAAATTGTATAGAGGCAAGACTTTCCCTTTAAAATATATATTTCCTTTTATGGGAGGATGGAAAGGAGTTCCAGGCAAAAGGAGTAGTGACATCTTTTTAAAATATGGAAATGAGGAAAAACATAGTATGTTGATAACAGAAATAGCACGTGCACTAGTGGGGAGACGAGGCTGGAAATGTTAGCAAAAATTAGGTCAGTGGAAGTGAAAAATGTATTGTCTTAACAACTGGCACCAGAATTCCTCTTAGAGAGGTTACTGTAATTTTTTGAGCCAATATTTAGATTGCTGCTTATTGACAGACCAAAGAGTGTGAATGTCAGCAGGTACCATGGTAAATGTTTTAAAAAGTGGCTAGAGTGGTCTTTCTAAAGCAAAGAAAGAAATAAATTTTAACATCTAAACAGGGAGTGTAAGAGGAGAAGAGATACGATGCACAGTTGGAGACCTTGTAGGGGAAAAGACCAGTAATGTGGTAATAGCTACAAGGCATTTCAAAAAAGGAATATCTAATATTCAATTTGAAGTCACTTGCACTAATGAAATATAAATCTTCCCAAAATTAGCTTTAAGACAGCTAACTTCAAGGCCAAATTCTAGGGAGGTTCTTAAATGTTTATAGAACTTACAAAGAAGCAGAATCATATACCTGCAAAGGCACGACCCACTAAAATCTGAGCCAAGAAGTAGGAGTATTCATGCAAAAGATGAAGAGACAGAAATCGTGGAAAGAAACATGAATTTCCTTGGATTGAGGTGATCCTATTTGGGTTTCAGTGGGTAATAGATCTAAAACTGACACATGGGTTACATAAACCAAAAATAAAGACTTTCTACTTGGTCTTGGAGAAGATACAGAACCCCTGAGGTGACTGGCATGGCAAGATAGATATGCCTAGAGGTTAGAGGATGACATGAAAAAAGGCAATCAAGGGCTCAATCGGTGTTAGGAATGCAGAGAAGAGTTGCAAATTATGGAGCGTTTCAGTTTGTGAATGGGGAAAATGATTTTATATGGGGACATTAAAAATAAACTAATTAAACCCAGGGCAGAGAGCAGTGCCATGATTAACAAAGTAATGGAAAGAAGGCCAGACAGCGGCTCAGATCACCAATTCATTGTCATACTTTTAGTTCCTAGCAGAGAGGGCAAGGCTCCAATTACCTTCCCACATATTACCAGCATTTAAGAAATCATGCTAGCTACCATCAGTGCAGGGGAAAATGGGAAATGATGTGTGAGTCGCTTCCTAGGGAGTACTGACATTTTCCAAAAATGGTTTATGAAAGGACAATCTATTTTATCAACCACAAATCCTTTTGAGGAATCAACTTATACCGAAATCCAGTTTTGGAGCAAGCTCAGTATTGAAATGCAGAGGATAAAAAAATAATCTATTGGAGATGGGTCAGCATTATGGCTGAAAATAAGAGTTTTGAAGTCAAATAGAACAAAATTGAGATTCAGTTGTACTCCTTATTGGCTGTGTGATCTTGGGCAAGTTCCTGAACCTCTCTGTTCCTGTTTTCATCTATAAATGAAGGTTAATAATAGTAACTTTCTTAAGAGTATAACACCAGGACGCCTGGGTGGCTTAGTTGGTTAAGCGGCTGCCTTCGGCTCAGGTCATGATCCCAGCGTCCTGGGATCGAGTCCCACATCAGGCTCCTTGCTCGGCAGGGAGCCTGCTTCTCCCTCTGCCTCTGCCTGCCACTCTGTCTGCCTGTGCTCGCTCGCGCGCTCTCTCTCTGACAAGTAAATAAATAAAATCTTTAAAAAAAAAAAAAAGAGTATAACACCAAGAGTCAACACCAACACCAGCTATAACACTAGCTAAGCACTTAACATTTGCTTCACCATACGGAACACTGGATTTATAGGAACAAGAACTATTCCTGGCTCTCCTGGTGGTAAGCATTATTCTCTTTAATCTTCTTGGATGGTTCTTTCCCAATGTGAATTATTTCCTCATATACATGTGCCAATCTAGTACATACACATAATTTCCTCATACACATGTGCTAATCTCATACTTTGCTGAATACTCAAGGGGACCTTCTTCAGGTGCTAGCCACTTTTCATGCACTCAATAGTGGTTAACAGCTAATGTTTTGAGCAGCACAGATATGGAACATTTCCATCCTCGCAGAAAGTTCTATTAGATAGTGTTGTTCTAGAGCCAGACTTATCTAACTTCAAGCTGATACTCAGTCTGTCAGTGCTTCTCAAAAAAAAAAAAAAAAATTTTTTTTTTAAGATTTTATTTATTTGACAGAGAGAGATAGCAAGAGAGGGAATACAAGCAGGGAGAGTGGGAGAGGGAGAAGCAGGCTTCCCACTTAGCAGGAAGCCCAATGCAGGGCTTGATCCCAGGACTCCGGGATCATGACCTGAGCTGAAGGCAGATGCTTAACAACTGAGCCACCCAGGCAACCCAATGCTTCTCAAAATTTACTGAGCAGGTAGATTTTGTCAAAATGCAGATCGTGATTCAAGAGTTTTGGATAATACCTGAGAATCTTCATTTCCAACCTGATGCCAGGTGATAATAATGCTGTGGGTTAGCAGACAATATTTGAGTAACACTGTAAGCCATTAGATCTAAAGATATAAATTTCTATGTTATTAAGTTGGTGTGTGTTTCCTTCATGGGAAAAACATATGGAACAACAACAACAAGAAAATCATCTGACAGTGAGAAAAGATCAGTGTAACATTTCTTAACCTTTCTTACTTGCAATACTTTTTTTTTCCTTAAGATTTTATTTATTTATTTGACAGAGATCACAAGTAGGCAGAGAGGCAGGCAGTGAGAGAGGGAAGCAGGCTCCCCGCCGAGCAGAGAGTCCAATGTGGGGCTCAATCCCAGAATCCTGAGATTATGACCTGAGCCGAAGGCAGAGGCTTTAACTTACTGAGCCACCCAGATGCCCCATTTGCAATACTTTTAGTACCTAACTCACAACTCTAATTTTATACACAAGTTAATTTCCTACAGGGAATTAGGAAGTTTAAGTTTCATGTTTGCTGAATCTCAAAGTGAACAGACCTTTCCTGCTAAGGGGAGAAAATGGTGATCAGTATGTGATTGAACTGATTCACACCAGCTTATGAGAATTGATGGTTACATTTTCAGAATATTGCAAGTCAGTTGCAGTCAGTTGCAAAGGCCTTACTCAACATTACATTAAATTAGAATTAAATAAATTATATTAAAAATAAATACTCAAAACATCACATTCTAATTATTTTACTGCTTTACTTTATAGTATTTATTTACTTTTGTATTTTATTACTTTACTATTATCTGCCTTCTTGAAGTTATTTGCACCTATTTTTTTCTGTCCCATGGAAATGCTATGGTGTGGTGTTCTACTGCATATTTGTAGCTCAAAAGTGAGGATGGTGGGAGAATTTCCACCACAGAAACAAGCAAATATTGCAAATACAGGCTTCCTTCCTCACCCCTAGATGGTTGATTGTTACACATTTACTAGCATGCATGTGATGGTTTTGCCTTAAAGATGAAAATAAATTGACAAAGGGCAATCATTCAGTTGCCCCTTCAACCTCTCTAGTATTTCTCATCAATTCTTAGAACTATCTTGGACAGACATTTTGAAATATGGAAGGAACATGATACCTGAGCCTAAGAACAGAAAGATAGCTTACCCAGAGAAAAGCAGATTCTTAGACCCAGAGAATCCCGCATGCCATTTAATACAGCATTCCACCCACTGCAGGAGCCATGAGGCTACACAAGATCTTGATGAAGAGAAGCAAATAGCTTTGTTTTTACTGAAACAGA
Organism: Mellivora capensis; assembly: GCA_004024625.1. NCBI lineage: Eukaryota > Metazoa > Chordata > Mammalia > Carnivora > Mustelidae > Mellivora > Mellivora capensis. Next base: position 29,139 of record PISX010020808.1, on the reverse strand, counting down.
AATCTCAATCATTCACATGACAGAGGCAAAACTTAACCAATGCAGGACTGTTCCTTCCAAGGGCCTTCCTGACCCACCACTTCCCAACACCACCCAGAAAGCTCAAGGAGTGGACTGGGTTTTACCATCACAGTTCCCAGACCTTTTTATGATACAGAATTAAGGAGAATGGGTGAGGAGAGTAAAAGCAGAGTTTAGGGACTAGGAAGAGGAAATGAGATCTAAGTAGATACCTGAAGGAATTACCTCTTCTAAGAATCAGCTGGTGTGGGGGTACATTATGGGCTGAGGTAACAGAAGGCCAGAGGTTGTGAAGCTTACTCCAAGAGTATGAGAGATATGTGTAGTGATGTGTTAATGAGGAGATTATGTCTGACCTTGTTGACCCAATGAAAGGTTTACTCTACCAAAAAGCAACGGAAAGCCATTGAAGGATTTTAAAGAGAGGAGTCATAGGATTAGATGCTCATTTTAGAAAGATCATTTCAGCTGCAGTGAAAAGTATATATTAGAATGGGCTAAGCCTGGGGGCAGTGACCAGTTGGTGGCGGTAATGAAAAATTAGGGAAGTTAGAGGATATTTATACCCCTATAGGAGGAGATAGAGTGGGAGCAGTTAAATCAAGCAGAAAGACAAGTTTCATGTTGGCTACCTAAAATTCACTTGAGGGATGCCTGGGTGGCTCAGTGGGTTATGCACCTGCCTTCAGCTCAGGACATGATCCAAGTCCTGCATTGGGCTCCCTGCTCAGCGGGGAGCCTGCTTCTCCCTCTCCCTCTTCTGCTTCCCCTGCTTGAGCACTCTCTCTCTCTCTGTCAAATAAATAAATACAATCTTTAAAAATAATAATAAAAAGTATAAATCACTTGACTACCCAGGATCTTAATTTTCTCATTTTAGAAAATGCATCCTACCTCGCCCTGCAGAGTCCTCCTTCCCTTATCACAATGATACAGGATCTATTTTATGTGCAATGTACTCAGGGTAAACTTCTAGTATTCCAGAGAGAATTCCAAAAAATTTTAGTATTTATGAAGTATCTCTCTTCTAAGGAACAAAAGCCTTTTAATAACACTTGTGAGCCATTTGGTTCCCCGTGAAGCTGGAATAATCAACAAACACAATTGATTGGCTCAATAAAAGGGTCAAGCATTCACTGGCTTATTGATAAACTATCCAGAGAGACAGAGTTCTCTCCTTTGAGAATTTTCCACACCATCAACATTGATAAACCAAATGCATCCTCTAGGCCACCTTGAAAGATTAAGATTCATGTTTAAGAACTCCAACGAGCACAAGTCAGAATCAGTGAATTACTATGATTTAGTTTATTTGTAAAAAATATATATGTGTTTTCAGCCTATTATTAGAATAATCAGTAAAGATATCATATTTTGTATGTACATTTTCCCAGTTATTTTTTTAGTTTGATTTTAATTTTTATGCATTGGTATTATAATTATCACATCTAAAAATGCAAGGCAATAGATTCTTTTGCTGTTGTTAAAATTGTCTTCATTCATTCTTTCCCCAGAAGAGTTAGACCTAAACACGTCAATCTTTTAAGCACTCATAAAAAAGTGACTCTGTTTTGAGAACATTCAGTGTCTACATATTTTAATTAAATATCTGTAGAATTCATAAGAAACGTAAAACAATACATATCTTTCATACATATACACACGCATGCACCTGTGCACATAAACACACACATATATATGTATACCATTCTAGAAAAAGAAACTAACTTTGGTGGAATACTTGTAATTCTGCCCCCTAAAGAGATTAAAGGTTATTTGAAATCTAGAATTCATATCAGACTGTGAAGGTTAGATATAAACTTGATGAAGTTTGATAGACCAGAAACAATACCTCCCAAATTCAAAGTCAACTATAGGACTAAGAACCTACCATCACTGGGATATCAAACAGCTGAAATTAATTGCAATATCATCCGTCGGAGTTGTAAACCCAAAGAGGGATGGGAGATAGATATTGTAGAACTAGTGCCCAAACGTTAGAATAACCCAAGAAGAGCCCAAGACACATTAGATAGTAAAGGAGGTAGTCCCCCAGGAAAGCAAATGTACTCCTCAAAATCTGGACTGCATGTAAGACCTATACAACGTTCAGTGCTCTCACAACTTAGAACGCTGAAGGCCTCCTTGCAGGTGACGTGTCCAGGTTTCAGGTCTATAACGCAGCCAGTTTCTTCAGCAGATGTTGAGCATCTCGATGGGCCACATCCTGTACTGAGGCCAAATATAAGTTCTTGTGCTGAAATGGGGGCAAGCAAAGAAAACAAAAATTAGGTGATGGGTTTGAGCCGAGTTCCATGGAGTAAGGAGGGTAAGGAGGTCATATAGAAACACAGTAAAAGTAGCTATATTTAGGGTCCACTTACATGCCTGGCAATGTTCTGAAAATTTATATGCATTGACCCATTGATTTTTCACAGCAACCCAGGAAGTATGTACCATTCTCATCCCCACCTTATAGAGGAGGAAATGGAGGCACAGAGAGTTTATGTTACCTGCCCAGGGTCACACTAAATTTCCCACCAAAACTTCAGGCTGCTTTCAGACGAATGTCTGGATCACCTCCAAGGAAGTGATACAGATTATCATAATAAGAATAACACATATATCACATATGTGATATAGAATAACACAATATCACAATAAGAATAACAACAATATCAGAATATTGTTGAAGATATAGAATAACACAATAAGATAAGATATAGAATAACACAATAAGATATAGAATAACAATATCACAATAAGAATAACAACAACAACGATAATAATATTTATCCAGTGCCAGGCATTTTTAAGTGTTTTATTTTAATATTTGTATTTTTTGGACATTCTTCTTTAATTATAGACTCTTTTTAGAGCAACTCAAGGTTCACAGGAAAATTATGTGGGAAGTTTAGGAGTTCCCATATACCCTATTTTCCCTCCTCTCTCCACCCCACCATGCACACAGTTTTCCCTATTTTCTACATCTTGCATTAATGTAGTACTTTTTTTTAACAAGTGATGAGTCAATATTGATGCATTATTATTAGTTAAAGTCCACAGTTTACATTAGGGTTGACTTTTGTGTTGTACAGGTCGATGGGTTTTTAAACGTATAATGATATATATATCCACCATTACAATATCATACAGAATAATTTTACTGCCCTAAAACTCCCCTGTGTTCCACCTATTGATCCCTCCCTTCTATCCCTGAACCTTAGCAATTACTACTTTTTTTTACTTTCTTCATAGTTTGCCTTTTCCAGAATATGCTATGGTTGAAATCATATAATGTGCAGGCTTTTCGTAATGGCTTCTTTCACTCAGCAGTATGCAGTTAGGTTCTTCCACGTCTTGTGTGGCTTGATAGCTCATTTCCTCATATTGCTGAATAATCTTCCATTGTAATGATGTGCCTGTTCACCCATTTACCAGTTGAGCATCTTGGTTGCATCCAAGTTTTGGCAAAGATGAATAAAGCTGTTGTAAATGTCCAAGATTTTGTGCGGACATGTTTTCAACTTGTTCAAGTAAATGTTGAAGAGTATCATTGCTGGCGTGTATGGTAAGAATGTATAACTTTATAAAAACCACCAAACTGGGGACGCCGAGGTGGCTCAGTTGGTTAAGCGGCTGCCTTCAGCTCAGGTCATGAACTGGGCTTCCTGGGATTGAGCCCACATTGGGCTTTTTGCTCCTCAGGGAGCCTGCTTCTCCCTCTGCCTGCCACTCCCCTGCTTGTCCTCACTCACTCTCTCTCTCTCTCTGACAAATAAATAAATAAATAAATAAAAATCTTTAAAACAAACAAACAAACCACCAAATTATCTTCCAAAGTGGCTATACCATTTTGCATTTCCACAAGTAATAAATGAGAGCTCCTGTTGCTCCACATCCTCTCCAGTATTTGGGGTTGTCAGTGCTCTGGATTTTAGCTATTTCTTTTCTTTTTTTTTTTTTTTAATTTTTAAAAAAGATTTTATTTATTTATTTGACAGACAGAGACCACAAGTAGGCAGAGAGGCAGGCAGAGAGAGAGGGGGAAGCAGGCTCCCCGCTGAGCAGAGAGCCCGATGCAGGGCTCGGTCCCAGGACCCTGAGATCATGACCTGAGCTGAAGGCAGAGGCTTAACCCACTGAGCCACCCAGGTGCCCCTGGATTTTAGCTATTTCAATAGGTGTGTGGTGATTTGTCATTGTTGTTTTCATTTGCAATTTCCTAATGACAAAATACGATGTTGAACATTTTTTATATGCTTATTTGCCATTTGTCCAGATCTTTTGCCCATCTATTAACTGGGTTAATAACCCCATTTTCAGATGAGGAACCTGAGGCACAAAGGGGCTCTACAAATTGCTCAGGGTTACACAGTGGGGGATTGAGGCCAGGCAGGAGGGCTGAAAGCCCACAGTTGTAATCACTATTCTGTAATGCCTTCAGGATACAGGTTTGGAGCTAAAAACCTGGGTTTCCAGGCTGGCTGTTCAGTATACATGGTATCTAACCCCAAGTAAATCATTTAATTTTAACTCAGCCTCAGTTTCTTTTGTAATAAGAGGAAAACAGGTTTCGATGTTGCTATTAGGATTAAATGAAACAAAGTAGAGAAAGTGCTGAACTTGTTCTCTGAACATAGCAGCTGCCAATAAACGGTAGCTATTGTTAGTCCAACGCCATGTGAAAGAGTGAGAGAGGCCTGCTGTAGCCCTAAGAATTAGCACCTGCCTCCAAACTCAAACAGATCCGTCTGGACTTTAAATTCTACAGAAACTCAGACATTTCTTGGTGAGGTTTCCATGAACAGTTGTCAGCTGACACATCAACTCCTTACACCTAGTGCACATGAAGCAATAAAGGGGACTCCGGTTGCTTAAGAGAAATATAGGATTTTACTGTATCCAATTTCCTTTTCCTGTTTATCTCACCCTTTTGGTGGCCCTTGCAAAACAAAACAAAATGAAACAAAAGTCACAGTTGTATTAACCTTGCAGCTAATGAAGCATGCCTGGAACCAGATGCAACCTGGGGAACTCCAGTAAAGCTAGAATGGTGGCAGGAAAGGAAAACAAGCCCTTGCACCCTATGTTTGTGAATGGCTGCGGGAGGATGCAGGGCTCCTCCGAACCCCCAGGAGCTGGGAATGCCCTGATGGTCATATACCTCAGGGGGTGGTTCCCAAACCTGGCTGATCACGAGAATCTCCTGAGGTGCTTTGCAAAAGAGCAGATTCCTACCTACTCAGCTCAGACTTGACTGAGTCTGAATTTCCTTGGAGTGGATGAGGAGAAAAAGGGATTCTGATATCTGTACCATTAAAAGTTCTGAGAGGCTCTAATGGTAAGGGAACAGCTGATGTTTGGAATCTGTGTGAGTGTGTGTGTGTGTGTGTGAGAGAGAGAGAGAGACAGAGAGAGACAGAGGCAAAGAGAGACAGAGTTAGGGAGACACAGAGAGAAAGCAGGCAACACTGTAGGAAAACAGAGCATTATGGGTTGTAAGACATTTACAATTGTACGATTTATTGCACTTTATCTGTAAAAGTAGATGCAAAGCAATTCAGAAGCACCTGAAATCATTTTCTAATGAAGGTGATCAAAAACAAAGACTACAAGTTTAAAGGGGAAAAAATGTTAAACGGAACCTGAGCTTTAGACCTTTCGCTTTATTCTGATGTCGGAGCAGCATCCTTAGAAGATCCTTATATAATAACTCTTAACTAATTTGGATAACTTGTTTTCCCATGAGAGACAACAAAGTTGAATAATTTAAATATTTGGAATCAAAATCTAGTGTTTTCCTTTAGGTTTTCAAGTTTCCAGAACTTCAATGAGTTAATGAGAAATTTGCATTCAGTACAACAATAAATAAATTAATTATACCTGGAAGAAATCCAATTTCATGGGTTTAAGCTATTATTAAAATTCTGCAAATACTTTGATTTTCCAAGTCTAATCTTTTGATTTTTATTTACTCATTCAGTAAGCTTTTTTGAGTACTAGTACTATGGCAGACCACAGATTTAGATGGTGTTAATATGAAGAGGAGTTCTCCACATAAATAAAGAGAGGTGGAAAGGTTGGGAAGCAGCTGTGCTAGGAGAGAAAAGAAACTAAGATTTTAGCGAGCACTTACTCAGTGCAAGTCTCATTTATATACAGTATTCTATTTCACAGAACAATCTGATGACATAATTTGATCACTAAGAACTAAAATTAACAAATTTCCTAAACCTGTGTTAAATAGCCCTGGAACTGGATGTAACTTCCTGTCCCAGTGTTAGACAATACTGAAAAAAAAACAAAAATGACCTAACTCCTTGCCCTTGGAAAATAAGACCCTGAACCAAATAAAATAGGTTAATTCCAATATCAGCTGCATACTTATCTCCCTAGACCCCCCAATCCAAAGTTGTGATTTCATCATTTCTGCCCACCTCAACTAGTTCTCTACCTTGAATACTATCCAGCCTACTTAGGTCCTATAAATTCCTCCCCTGACTTCTCCCTTCTGAGATATTACTCTCTGTCAAGATGATGTTCACCCTTACTACAGCAAATCCAGTACACATAGATTTGTTTGGCCACTGGGTCTTGTTTTGTTTTTCTGGTGGCCTTTTGGGGAGTCAACTGTCAATAGCTCCATTCTTTAATGAAGAAATTTGCCCAAACTCATCAGCTGTTATGAGCTACTTTCTTCAAGAGCCAAGTGTTAAACACAGCTGTGACTGACTTTGAAATTCATATTCTATTCACTGGTGTACACATTTAGGCACATGTACTAGATGAGGTAAAGGACACGCAGGTTTTTGCCATCTAGTCTCAGATGCTCTCAAGCAAGCAACTTTAAAGAGGATGGCAGCATTAAAAGTGGCAATCCATAAATGCCAGGGAGATTCAAGTCCTTAAATCAAGTCAGGATATATTTACTGCCATCTGCTCTTCATGGTGACACAGCAATAAAATGCATAAATAAATGACTCACAGACCATAAGAGAGTTGCCTAAATGAGTCCCATAAACAGATGCAAACAAGAACAAAAGTCTAACTATTGATTGATAACAATAATTAAAGCTTAAAATGTTGCACATGATCCTAAAAAAATTATGTAAGCCCTTCTCTATCAGTGTTCAATAATCTCATAATTATCAATTTCGGGGGCCTAAGTGTTGCATAGTTAATAAAAGGGAAAACATCAAAAATGTAGCAGTATTTCAGTTTCAAATGCATTGACTTCAAAATGGAACTGAGGTGAACAGAGGAGCTCTGTGGGACAAAGAGGAGGTAGGTTTGGTCAATAGTCCCAGACAGTTTGATTAATTCTACAGAGGTAAAGAGGCAAACATCCTAAAGGCAGAGTGGCACGAAGGAAAACAATGAACCATTTGCCAGAAAACGTAAGATATGTTCTAGATATGCTGGCTAAGTGCTCCCAGCTTGGCCAGTGTGGTTCTAGGGTCAGAATGAAAAGCTAGGGTCAGGCCATGGTGAGTATTGACACTCTGCCATTGAGGAGGGTCTGGAGGGACACAGGCTGGGTGGGGGTGTGGGAGATGGGGGGATGGTACAGGAAACTCCATAGCAGGGAAAGTTTCTCTCAAAACCCAGTAGGGACACGCACCATGGCATTACCATCATTAACACTGGAAAATGCAAATTGTACTGTTGGTGAATGAATTAATAACAATGACTGCTAATACCTTCAGGTAGCACTTTTTTTTTGTGCCAGGCAATAATCTAAGTACTGTATGTACATTAACTCATTTAAAGTTCACCCATTGTGGGACACCTGGGTGGCTCAGTTGGTTGAGCTTCTGCCTTCAGCTCAAGTCAGGATCCCAGGGTCCTGGGATCGAGTCCTGTGCTGGGCTCCCTGCTCAGTGGGGAGCCTGCTTCTTCCTCTCCCCCTTTGCCCCTGCTCATGCTCTCTCTCTCTCTCTCTCTGATAAATAAATAAAATTTTTTAAAAAGTAAATAAAGTTCACCCATTGGGCACCTATGAAGTAGGCCCTATAATTATCCTTATTTTATCTGTGAGGAAATTGAGGCACAGAGAGAGATTAAGTGACATGTCAAGGTCTTATAGCTAGCAAACGAAAGAACCAAGATGAATCAATCAATCAATCAATCAACTAATTATAATCCAAACACTTGTGATGTTCTATCTTAGCAGATAGAAACATATTCTTTTTTTCTACTCTAATAATATAGAAATATACTCTACACTCAATAGCCTACTTCAGACGTCGATTTTGACTACTCAGTACTCACATGGGATGTAGGCTTCTCCCCTTGCTATGTGGCATTTTGTGCAGCCTGGGGTGTTTTAGGTGAACTGCTCTTAAAGTGTCTTCACGTTAGTTGGCCAAAACTGATTTGTTCTTTTCTATTCATTTTCAGAATTATAGTTAGTGATTTTGAGAATTATTTTTAATTTTTTGTATTTTGTCATCAATTTTTTGGTCTTGGAACAATGTCAAACTTATAGAAAAGTTGCAAGTAGAATTCAAAGGCCTTTTCTTCCTGGACCATTTGAGAATAAGTTGCCAACCTGATGCGCCATCACCCTCTAAATGCTTTAGTGTATCTTTCCTACAAACAAGAGCATCCTCTTACAGTCCACAATACAACCAACACAATCATAAAGTTAACACTGACACTGCACCACAATTTAATCCTCAGACCCCAATTGTCTATTAATGTAGTTTATAGATCCAGTTCACAATCACACATTGCATCAAGACAGGTCCTGTTTCTAGTCTCTTTTAGGCTAGAACAGTTCTGACCTTGACACTCAAGTCCTTGACATATTTGAAAATGACAGGCCAGTTATTTTATAGGATGCCTCTCAATTTAGTCATCTGATGGTATTTTCATTAAATTCAGGTTAGGCATCTTCGATAGGAATATTCCAGAAACAATGCTGACATCCTCTCATTGCATTCTTAGGTGGTGCAGCTTTTGATTTGTCCCTTTATGGAGAATGTCACCTTTAACTATATAATTTAGGTCGTGTCTGCCAAGCTTCTCCACTGCAAACCTACTCTTCCCTTTATAATTAATAAATATTTTGTGTAGAAGCACATTAAAACAATGTAAATTTATTAATTTATATTAAATGGACTCATAACTTCCTATTATATTCAGTGGGTTACCATCTGTAAGATAATAGATTATATCTCTTTGAGGCTCAAATTGATCAGTGGGATCTCCTTAAGCTAACTTATGTCCTTTTGTTGTTGTTGTATTACTATTTATTTATTTTTTTATTGAGGTATAATTAACATGCAACAATGTGTTAATTTCAGCTATACAACATAATGATTTGATATTCATATACATAAGTCTAATTAACATATACATGATATGTATTATGTATATGAATATCAAATTTGTGTTACCAAAAAAATTGTATGTGATGAGAACTTTTAAGATCTACTCTCTTAACAATTTTCCCAAATATAGTGTTATTAACTTGGGTCACCATGTTGTACATTACATCCCCATGATTTATTTATTTGATAACTGGAAGTTGGTACCTTTTGTACCTCTTGACCTCTGTCACCCACTTCACTTATCCCCACCCCTCATCTCTGACAACCACTGATCTCTTCTCTGTATCTGTGAGCTTGGTTTTTCATTTGTTTTCGGAGTTTTTTAGATTTTACATATAAGTAAGATTCTAAGTGAGATCCTATTTCTCTATCTGACTTATTTCACTTAGCACAATGCCCTCAAAGTCCGTCCATTCATGTCCCACATGGCAAGACTGCATTCTTTTCTGTTTAAGATTTATTTACTTATGTGAGAGAGACAGACAGAGAGAGAGAGAGAGAGAGAGAGAGAGTGATGGGGAGGGGCAAAGGGAAAGAAAGTCTTAAGCAGACTCCAGACTGAGTGCAGAGTCTGAGGCAGGGTTCCATCTCGCCCCCTGAGACCACAACCTGACTGGAAACCAAGAGTCTGCTGCTTAACCAACTGAGCCACCAGGCCCCAAGACTTCATTTTCTTATGGCTGAATAATAGTTCATTGTAAATATACAGCATGTTTCCTTTTTCTTTCTTTCTTTTTTTTTTGTACAGTATTTTCAGTTTTACTATAAAAATGCACACAAAATAAAAATTGTCACAAGCCATTTCTTGGCTCTGCTTGCGTTCAGCATTGCATTTCAGCAGCTTCTTTGCTTTTAGCATCTCAAAAGTTTCCTTACATCGTTTCATGCCGTCCTTCTTTAGCCCACCAGGCACTGCTTCTGCTATGTGTTTCCATCTCTCAGATGTATTTACTAGGTATGTTTTCAAAGCTTGTTCCAAAAGCGTCTGTTCTTCTGTTGTCCGAGGGGTGAAATTTGTGTGTGGACCTTCCAGTAGGTTCTGAAGGTGTTGCATTGTCTCCTCGAGGCACCACTCTGTTCTTTTTAAAATTTATCAAACGCCTTTTTCTTTTATCATCTTTTTGATGAGAGTCAAGTTTTTGAAGACTCTTTACTTTATAAATAACATCTTTGGCAGTTCTCTTGACTCCAGAAGAAGGATGTATGTTCATCCTTAGTAGGATTGTGGAGGCCGAGAAAATTAAGGCCATCCCACCTCAAGTTTAGCTGATGTGGGAAACAGAGGCAGAAGAAAATCACTGAAATTCCTTACCTACTGACAAGCCCTTGAAACAGACAGAGTGGCTCTCCCCTGGGGACTCAACTGCCCTCACCTTGAGGTTTTGCTAAGGACAATCCTAGCCTGACCAACCCCCTACCCCAACAGGTCTGACCAGGATTCTGTTAAGTCTACTTTAACAATTCCTATATCTCTAAACCTCCAAGATAGTGTTGAGAGTCATTCCCAAGTATATGGCCCACTGATATAAAGGGTCTCACGAGAAGATTTTTACTACTGGTAATAAATAACCTTTCTCCCAACAATAGCTAGCCCCTCAAGGTCCTGGAGACCTTGCTTCCTTAGAGACTTACATCATCCCTAATCCCCTTTGTCCTCACCCACTTCAGAGTCCACCCCTACTCTGACTGTAGGGGCGCCTGGGTGGCTCAGTGGGTTGAAGCCTCTGCCTTCGGCTCGGGTCCTGATCCCAGGGTCCTGGGATCGGCCCTGTCGGGCTCTCTGCTCGGCAGGGAGCCTGCTTCCTCCTCTCTCTCTCTGCCTGCCTCTCTGCCTACTTGTGATCTCTCTCTGTCAAATAAATAAATAAAATCTTAAAAAAAAAAAAAACCAAACAAACAAACTCTGACTGTAATCTAGTTCGGGGTCCAAGTCCCTACTCCGCTGCATCAGGTATACTGGGGCCCAAGCTTAAGCTTGTCAAATAAACCCTCGTGTGATTGCATCGGTGCTTGGCTCCTTGGTGGTCTCTCAGACACGAAAACTCAGGCATAACAGGATGTAGCCATAACTTCCCAAGCTGAATTTGTTCCAGCAGGAAAGAGGTTAATTAGTAATTGCAGATCATTAGTCTTCTGACCAATTTGTACTGCTGTTTCCACTTCACCAGTTGCTTTGTCTACATTTTTAGATGCTGTTGCATGTGATCTTCAGGCTCCTCTTCTCTTTTCTAACTTGTTCATTTATTTCTTCTGTTTTTCCAGAGCAACCTTTCCTACTTCCTTAGTAGATGGTGTGTTTCATTCAAACACTGTAAGCTTGCTAGTTCAAGACAATCACAAATTGTATCCACTTCTTCCATCATTTTAACCTGCTCTGCCTCATTGTCAGGAAAGTGATTCCAGGTCTTAGACAAGTTTTGAAGTTTTTGCCTTTCCTTTAAATGGCTTTTTTTCCCCCCTTGATATCTTTTTCCTTCTTAGCCAAAAATACTTGTTGTCTGACTTACTCCTCTTCTTTCTCTTTGGCTAATCAAACAGCTTCTGGTTCAGCTTGTCCTTGTTTTTCTTCAGTTTTTCTCTCCTTCCATTTTGCTTTGCTTTGGTTTTCTTTTCTGCTTCTTTTGTGGCTTTTTCTTCTTCCTCGTTTTTTTTTAATCATTGGATCACAGCATTATCAACTAATGTTCTCATTCTGTTTATTTCTTTTTTTTTCTTTGTGCCCTTGATGCTCTGTTCTGTTTTTCAAACCATCTCCTCTCATCATGATATTATTTTTTCTTTTTCTTCTTCATTTAAATAAGAAAATTCTCTCCAAGAATCAAAATTATACCAGAAAGAATGAAATGCATCTATATCTTCTAATGATGAATTCATAACACCAAGTTTAGGGACTTTTTTCTTTTTATTTGACCATCTGGAATTCCTTTCAAACACTGGGGGAAAACACATCAAAGAAAAGTGTTCTTTGCTTTACTTTTGGAAGGAACCAAGTTATCAAAAGTAGGATCTACACTGCGGAATGCTTATCTTTTCACTGGATCAGATAGCATTTCATAAGCCTTAGTTATGCAAGTGAGGTAGTCGTTATCTCTTTCTTTATTGGTTCACCAGCTGCTTTCCGTTTGTTTTAAAACCATTGCTTTATCTTCAGCTCTTTGTGATCAAGTGTTTTCAATGTGGGAAACTCTTCTAACTACAACCCTTCATCTTCTGATTCTTCTGATAACTCTTTTTATCCTCCAGTTCCTGAAAAGAGGCAGAAGCATTTTGTTTCTCCTCTTAACAAAAGCTTCAAATCACATTCCCAGAGGTTCAGCTTGACAGAATGCGGAGGCAGTCAGAGCTTGGGTGACAATGGTGTCTGCAGAGCCAGGCAGGAGCAGCATAAGGGCACCAGGCTACATCATATTTTCTTCATCCATTCATCCAAAGATGGACACTTGTTTCCATATCTTCATTATTGTAAATAATGCTGCCATGAACTTGGGGTGAGTTCAAGTTAGTGTTTTCATTTTCTTCAGATAAATACCCAGAAATGGAATTGCTGGATCATATGCTAGCTCTATTTTTAATTTTTTTGCAGAAAATTCATACTGTTTTCCATAGTGGCTGCACCAACTTACATTCCCACCAGCATTGTATAAGAGTTACGTATTCTTCATATTCTCACCAACACTTGTTATTTCTTGTCTCTTTCATAATAGCCCTTCTGACAGGTATGAGGTGGTATCTCATTGTGGTTTTGATTTCCATTTCCCTGATGATGAGTGACATTGAGCAACAGGTACAGGTACATTATAAATTGGCCATCTGTATGTCTTCTTTGGAAAAATGTATATTCAGATCTTCTGCACATTTTAAAATCAGATTGTTTTTTTGCCATTGAATTCCATGAATTCTTTACATATTTTGGATATTATCTACTTATCAGATGTATGATTTGCAAATATTTTCTTCCATTCAGTAGGATGCCTTTTCATTTTGTTGATGGTTTTCTTTGCTGTGCCTGTGTTCATTTGACATGCTCCTTCATTCCTAGAACACTTACTCTTTGGCTCAATAGGATGTCCCAAAAGTTTTAACTGAGGCCTGGAATCAGTCATCTCTAGAAAGCTCTGATACTTTTTAGTAGGAAATGACATTTAGAAACCTGGATGAAAAGTTTGCTCATTACTGCTGGGGTGGAGAAGGGATGCTACTGCAAGGCCATCATACATACACAGCGCACATCTGTATATATTTCTTTATTTTATTATTTAAATTGTTGTATTTATTGAAATCATGAGTTCACACAGATAGAACAAATTCCAAACTAACACCAGTGTCCGTTCCAGTTTTCTCCCTTTCCAATAGATAATGAAAATCCTGACTCCCATTTTTCTTGATGTCTTTATCTTTTTGATTACCCCCCCCCCATTTTGTAATCCATCTCCCATTATTGCTGCCATCTTTTCCCTATATAGACAACATCTTTATTCTGCTCAGGCTCTGAAACCTCATGGCTAGGCTTCCCTATACACATGGGTGCTCACTTCTCCCAGCTTGTGCTAGGGTGCCCTGCCATGTGAATGCCCTCTTCACCCAGCTCTGGCTCCCCTACACAATAACCACCACACAATGCCCACCTTATTCTTTAATATCTGAGCTTTTCAGAAAGGAGAAAGGAAGCCAACTGATACATTATCAAATGCTATTTTAAAACATGGGAATTGTTCCAGGAAATAAGAAATCACCAGAAACTTTCATTTGAATCTGCTAGAAAAAGATTTTCAGCAAATTAAAGCATTTTTAAATGAATTCTAACCATGAGGAAAATGTTTATTTCCCATGAAGATCTTATATCAACCAATAAACAAAACTGTAGTCATCATACACTACTGTGTGAAATTTCCCCCAACATATACATGACCCAGTAAAAGTACAAATGTAGACTCACATACCAACAGAAGAGATACTGGAAAGGTCTAACTCACATTAATAAGCTTTCAAATAAAATATGTTCTGTCCTCTTACCTTGACAAATTATCTTCCATAACAAAAATTTTTAAATGTATGAAACTATGTTTTTTATATGATCAAAAGTCAGCTAAATATCAAAAACAACTGAATTTAATTACTACTGCACATCTTGGGTATTCTGTTGATGAGTCAGTGATAACTGATGAGCAACAAAACATTCATTAATTATATTTATTCCATGAAATTTACTTTTCTAGTTTCCATTCTAGCAAAATCACTAATTATGTGGTTATAATCAAGATTTTTCACATAGTTAGTTTCTACTCTCAGTCATTCCTAATTAGATGGCCTTTCTTGAACCAGAGAAGTTCCTATATAAGTTTTTATTTGCTTGATGGTTACTAATTTCAATTTGGAGAAACTTTACTGAAACAACAGCAACTAAAGTAAAATCTCTAAAGCATTACTTAGATTCAGAAACAAATCATGAACTTTTTGTATCTTATTCAAACATTGTTTAAAAAGCTATATGTGAAAAATTATTATGATTGCTAAATATTACAAAATATTTAATTTCACCATATGTCACTATCATTTAATAGTTTTTATCATTTCTTAAATCAATATCTATATCCAAACATCTATATAAAGAATCAGTTACTACACGTTTATCTATGTAAGACCTACATGTTTATCAATGTAAGAGTAATATGAGTCACTTAGTATTACACAGTATTTCGCAGATATAGTGTTCAGTTGTAAGCAAGTAAGAAAATGGATGCTAGGCAATATTGTAATATGATAATTCATTATGTGAAAATCTATTGTATTCATACTAACTGAGAGGAAGAAATTGGCAAGTTAATTAATTTGCTTTTTTTCTCTTACCTAAGCACCTCTACTGCTCAAATCTTTCCCTCAAAAATGTTTGTTTCTAATATTGGCAGTGGCACAATCTATAGTCATCACCACTCAGACACAGTCATTTTTTATGTTGAGGACATGTTGAGGACAAGGGATGAGGAGATGAATGCTATTTGTCTCAAGAGGGGATTTAGGATCACAGGTCATTCTGTGCCACAGAGGAGCTCATCTCATGAGTGACACAGTCCACACATCTCTATTCATATGTGTGATAAGTGGAGCCCTCTGAGGCATTGCAAAGGCCCTTTCGCTGGAGTTTAAGGACAGTAATGTTAGGCTGCCTATAGGGTGTTAAGTACTATATAAAATAACAGATGAAATTAAAAGACATGGCATATTTCTTCATAATTTTGAAATCTAAATGGGGAGTGACCAGGGGAGGGGAAGGAGTACTAGGAACCATAAAGTGAACAAACACAATAAGACAGAAAGTAGCCCAAATGTTGAGAAATATGAGGCACTTTGTACATATTATGCACTGAATCCGCGTAAGTCCCAGGCTGTCCCAAGGGTAGGGAGTGTCTCAATAACCATGGAGCTTCAAAATCAATGAACAATAAATATTGAGAATGAAAGAAAAGAGCATATGGCCCCTGAATTGATGAACTCAAACTTCTAATGCCTTAAAAATAAGTCTTCACCCCCAATTTGTCCTTCACTTCTTTCTTTCTCCCACCTGCCCTCTTAATTCTTCTTTAACCCCTCAAAGGCATACCCTTATAAGTTAAGCTTATGCACTTCCCTAGTTTTAAGACTCCAATGCGTGTTTGATATTGTCTTTTTTACTTTCTTGTAATTAATATTTACTGTGATGTGTTGTGCATACTAGTATACACATTTAACAATTTAACTGACATTAGGGAATTTTTTTTCCTATGCATTTTACATGATTTCATGTCTGTTGATGAAGGTTCTGACAAGGAAGTGAGGCACAGTAATCCTTAACTTTATTAGAGAATTTTTTACAACAAAGTAACATCCTTGAGAGGATTTTCCAGACTCATTAAAAATGCTAAGTCTTAATCATGCCCAGTATCTAAGAGAAGAGAAATAACTACTGGGAATGAACCCAAATTGTTCTTCATCTGTTGGGGAACAGAGCTATATACACACAATCCCACTCACACAAACACTCGCAAGCATGCTCTAATTCACCCTCTTAAATATCTGATATTTGATCCTATCTTGGTTAGCTCTGCTTGCTTTAATTATGATCAAAAGCTGGGAGTTGAGAAATAATCCAGATATTTGTCAAGCACCCATAAAGTTCATGGTACCATATGAGGTCCTTGGAACATGGTGTACAGAGGAGACAGTCCTATTCTTCAAGAGCATATAATCTAAGAAGAAAGGAAATAAGAACATACAATTACAGTAACTACAAAATGAATAGGTCAAAGACTGCATTTCCAAGTTAGAGAATGGGCTGAATCAATTCAGTCTTACCAAAATGCTGGTTTGCACCAAAGCATACACAAAAGGAAATAAAGAAGCCAACTGAGAACATGATACATTTGAATTAACTTTTTAAAATTAAGGTAAAATTTACTTACAATGAAATGCATAGATATTAAGTACACAATTCAATTGGTTTTGGGGCACCTGGGTGGCTCAGTGGGTTAAAGCCTCTGCCTTCGGCTCGGGTCATGATCCCAGTGTCTTGGGATAGAGCCTTGCATTGGGGTCTCTGCTCTGTGGGGAGCCTGCTTCCCTTCCTCTCTCTGCCTTGCCTCTCTGCCTACTTGTGATCTCTCTCTGTCAAATAAATAAATAAAATCTTAAAAAAAAAAACCAATTCAATTGGTTTTAACAAATGTACATATCTTGTAATGAAATAGTAATTATGATACAGAATATTTCCATCAACCCAGACAGTTCACTAACATCTGTAGGATCTTATACGGTGATAGCCCCTCTTTCATCCCTGATTTTAGTAATTTGTGTTTTTTCTCCTTTTTTCTACGTCAGTTTAATGATTTCTTTCAAAAAGCCAACTTTAAGCTATTAATTATTCTCTGTTATTTATATATTTTCCATTTTATTGATTTATGCTCTTTATTTTTTTCTTTGTACCTTTTTTACTTTAATTTGCTCCTCTTTTTCTAGCTTCTTATGGTAGAAAGTGAGGTCATTGATTTGAGAATTCGCCATTTTCTGATGTAAGCATTTTTATTTATTTATTTTTTAGGATTTTATTTATTTATTTGACAGACAGAGATCACAAGTAGGCAGAGAGGCAGGCAGAGAGAGGTGGGGGGGAAGCAGGCTCCTTGCCAAGCAGAGAGCCTGATGCGGGGCTCGATCCCAGGACCCTGAGATTATGACCTGAGCCAAAGGCAGAGGCTTAACCCACTGAGCCACCCAGGCACCCCTGACATAAGTATTTTTTAAAAAGTAAAACATTTTCCCATAACTTCTGACATACTTGTTATTGTAATTCAGTTTGAAATATTTTCTACTTTCCTCTATGATGTTTCCTGACACACAGCTTATAGAAAAATGAGTTGTTTAATTTCCAAATATCTGGAGTTTCTTTAGTTTGTAATTAATTTCTAATTTAATTTCATTATGTTCTCTTTCTTTAAAAAATAAAAAAGATTTATTTATTTATTTATTTATTTATCAGAGAATGAGAGAGAGGGCACAAGCAGGGGAAACAGCAGGCAGAGGGAGAAGCAGGCCCTCTGCTAAACAGGGAGCCCAACGCAGGACTCAGGCCCAGGACCCCCAGATCATGACCTGAGCCAAAGGCAGATGCTTAAATGGACCACCCAGGCATCCCTAATTTCATTATGTTCTGAGAATATAGCCCATAAGATTTCAACCTTTTGAAATTTATATGGAATTATTCTATGAGCAAGCATATGGTCTATCTTGGCAACCATTCCATATTCACTTTGAAAGAATTCATATTCTGCAGTTGTTGAGTGTTCAAATAAGTCAAGTTGATTAAGCTATCTTCTATATCCCTATTGATTTTTGTCTACTTGTTTTATCCACTTGTTACATTAATTACTAAGAGAGGTATGTTAGACATTGTGTATTTGTTGCTTTCTCTTTTTGTTCTGTCAGTTTTGCTTCATATATTTTGAAGGTCTATTATTAGGCTTATAGATACTTAAGAATTTTATATCTCATTGATGAATCAATCTTTTCATCATTATAAAATTCTCCTCCTTTATCTCTGGTGATGTTATTTGAAGTCTACTTTGCATGATTTTGATATAATAACAACTACTTCCTTATGCTTATTGCCTGCATGATCTATCTTTTCTCCTTCTTTTACTTTGAATTGTGTTTAATTTGAAATTTCATTCTCCCGTAGACAGGGGCAGCTCTCTCTCTCTCTCTTCTTTTTAATCCATTCTGACCATCTTATTCTTTTAATTGCAGTATTCAATCCACTTATAGGGAATATAATTATTGATATCATTGGGACTGGGTTTACAGTCTTGCTTTTAGTTTTTTGTATGTCCTATCCATTATTTCTTCTTCCCAAACCTTTTCTTTTGGTTTAGTTAAGTATTTTTTAAATATATTTTTAAAAGATTTTATTTATTTGACAGACAGAGATCACAAGTAGGGGGTGGGGGTGGGGGTGGGGGTGGGGAAGCAGGCTTCCTGCCCAGCAGAGAGCAGCCAAGGGGCTTGATCCCAGGACCCTGGGACCACAACCTGAGCTGAAGGCAGAGACTTTAACCCACTGAGCCACCCAGGCGCCCCTAATAAAATATTTTTAATATTACATTTCAATTCTTTTTTTTTTTTTTTTTTAGCAACACATCTTTGGGTTATTTTTAGTGGTTGTGTTGGGTCTGTAATCAAAGGAGTGAGATGGATACAAAGCGAAGGTCAAGCAAAGCTTTATTTTGAGCCAAGTATCGAGAATCAAACCGACTGGCCGGGGCCACCCCTTACAAAGAGGTGACCTCTCTCTGCCTTACAGACTAGCTTTTAAGGGCAAAGGCCATGAGGTTGGGCCTGGCCACACACAGGTGGCCAATGAGATTGTAACACACAGAGAAAGCTGCACAGTCAGGCTAGGTCACACATAAGTTACCAATTGAATTACAATTTACCCTATAGTAGATATTTGAATTAGCCTATCACCTTGGTCAGAATTGGTACCCAAAAGGTGCCCAAAAGGCGGGGCCCATACTCCTAGGTAGCTAGTGAGACAGTATGCGCCCCCACTGATTGGATACCTCCACCTGGCCTGACCCACCCTTGTATTTGGGCTTTGTTACCTGGGACTGGTTTCTGGGACTTGTTTTTTAAGTAAGTCCCCTGGGGGGCAGGGGGACAGGGACAGTTTAAATTTTACTGTATAAACAACAAAGTCATTCAAAGTCATTGTTTAACTGGATGGACTCGCTCTGGCTAAATAGGCCCTTACAGTTGCTCTGGGAATTACCGTTAAGTAACTTTAAGTTAACTACAGTTTAATTAGGGTTAATATTGAACACATAAAATTAAAAGAGTATACTGTACAACTCCATTCCTAGCCCTCCATATTCTGTGCCTTTTTGTGATATATTTCATTGTTACTTATGTTATAAATCCCACTATGAAATGTTACTACTTTTGCTTTAAATAATGTTTTCAAAAGAAATTAAGCACTCTAATGTTTATACTTAGGATCACAGAAGGAAAGAAGAGAGTGAATGGAGCAGAAAACACATTTCTTGAAGAAGTAATAACTAAAGATTTCAAATTTCAAAATTTTACAAATTTTGTGAAAAACATGTACTTAGGCACATATTTATTCAAGAAGCTTAGTGAACCCCAAGTTTAACAAAGACAAGTACACACACATACACAAGCTGGAGAAAAAGAGATACCTTACATACAGAGGAACAATGATAACTAAATTCTCATTAGAAACAATGGAGACCAGAAAGACAGTGAATACTTCTTAAAGAGCTAAACAGAAACAAGAAAAAGCTTTTAGCAGAACTCTAAATGTAACAAAAATACGTTTCAAAAATAAGAGTGAAAGTTCAGTTTTCCATATTTACAGGGTGAAGTATTCAAGCAAATCTGTTCACAGAGAACAATATGAAATCTGGACAAAATGTTTTTAAAAACAACTATTTAAAAGTATTCAGAAGAAACCAAAAGAGAGTTTCCACTTGAAAATCCACATCTGAAATAGGTAAGAATTGTGTCTGTGATGCTTTTGTCTTAAAATATTCTCCTAAACTCCATATATCCAGAAACAGAAAACTAAAGTCTTACTTATTTAGTGTGACAGGGGACAGAGTTCAAGACTGAAGGAGCAGCTGGAAATTTAGATATGTAATCCTAAAAGGACTAAAGCATAAAAACCTGAGTATAAATCTGCCCATTTCCCTGACCAGCCACTAGCTTATGATCACATTGGACATACCAATGGAATGTTTTAAACAGTTTTAGTCCAGTCAAGTTAGCTGCTTATTAAAATAAAAACCAACAATCCTTAGAAGAATATAAGAATATCCAGTGTTAGGTGCCAGTGATGAGGGAACAGAAGGCTGGCTCAGGACAAAGCAGAAGCTGACGCCCTGCAACCTTCCCCCACCCCCACTCCTGGGTGGGACAAATGTGACATTCTTTAGGACTCTCCCAACTATCTTAATGTTAATACCTTGCTAAGAAAGGGGAAATGACCTTGACAATGGCAAGGCCTCCGGTATCCAATATCCTGTAGGTCTTTAGCATATGAAAGTTCTATTGAAACCTCCCTTTTTCCTTACCTCCCCCAATACCATCCTACATAACCTGCCACCCCTCACAGCCCTGGGGCAGCAGCTCTTTGCCCACGGGTCCTGTCCCTATGCTTTAATAAACCACCATTTTGCACCAAAGACATCTCAAGAATTCTTTCTTGGTCATTGGTTCTGGACTCCACCCCACTGAACCTCACCTATAGTCTAAAATTTCATCACCAGTGTCAGTTGATCATCCAGCTCTTGGTTTTGGCCGAGGTCATGATCTCATAGGTCCTGAGACAGAGCTCCATGTCAGGCTCTGCAATCAGTGGAGAGTCGGCCTGAGATTCTCTCCCTCTGCCCTTCCCTTGGCTTGTGCTCACTCCCTCTCTCTCTCTCTCTCTCAAAAATAAATAAATAAATCTTTAAAAAAATCCAGTGTTGATACAATGCATTATCTATAATATTCAGTTTTCAATAAAAAATTACTAGCCATACCAAAAAAACCCAAAACAAAACAAAACAAAAAAACAGGAAAGCATGACACACTCAGAGAGAAAGGAAGTCAATATATAGTGACTCCAAGTGAGCCCAATGTTGTATACAGCTATTATAGAGAATTAAAATGTGTTGAAGGGCACCTGGGTGGCATCAGCCTTAGGCTCAGGTCATGATCCCAGGGTCCTGGGATCAAGCCCTGCATTGGGCTCTCTGCTCAGCAGGGAGCCTGCTTCCTTCTCTCTATCTCTGCCTGCCTCTCTGTCTACTTGTGATCTCTCTCTGTCAAATAAATAAATAAATAAATAAATAAATAAACTGCTAAAAACCTAAAATAAAGAAAAATCTCAGAACATATTTTATCTGGTATCTTTATTGTAGGTAGTAGGAGAGGAAATCCAAGACCAATTACTCGGTTGTAAAGAAGAAGTCCTATACATTCATTTTAAGTCTGGTTCTAAGACCAGATGATTAACTTTTACCCATTCTACCTTTATTTCTCTTATGCTCTACATGTCTCTACTTAATTTCAGGATTGTTCTGTGCATCCTACCACTACTACTCTTTTTTTTTTTTTTTTGTAAGATTTGGTTATTTATTTTAGAGAGGGAGGTGCATAGGGAGAGAATCTCAAGCAGACCCCATGCTGAGCAGGGAGCCCAAACACACAGGGCTCAATCTCATGACCCTGGGACCACAACATGAGCCAAAATCAAGAATCACTTAACTGACTGAGCTACCTAGGCATCCCACTATGACTGCTTTTGAATCTATCTCTATTAGTCAGCTCAGGTTGCTATAACAAAATACCATATACTGGGTGGCTTAAGCTACAACCATTATTTCTCACAGTTCTGGAGGCTGGGAAGTCTAAGATCAAGGTGCTAGCAGATTTAGTTCCCAGCAAGAGCTCTATTCCTGGCTTATAGGTGACTGTCTTCTTGCTATGTACTCATATGACAGAGAGAAAAAGAACTCTCTCTTCCTCTTTTTATAAAGACACCAATCCCATCATGAGGGCCTGTTCTCATGACCTCATCTAAACCTAATTACCTCCCAAAGACCTTATCTCCAAATATCACCATATCGGATACTTTGGAGGGACACAAACATTCAATCCCTAACACCATTATTGGTCCTCTTAAAGCAATCAAAACAATTAATCACTCTACTACTTTTGATAAGGCTTTGGTTAAATCTTCAGCACTTAAAAAGTAAACTTCTTGGACTTCTCTTCAGGCAAACTACTAAATTTAGTCTGTTTATTTATTTGAGAAACAAAATGCATTTGAAGACTTGAATTTAGGAAAAGTGGTAAGAGGAAGGCTGACATCTAACCCAGGACTATTTTTTTTTAAACATATAATGTATTATTTATTTCAGGGGTACTGGTCTGTGAATCACCAGTCTTATATAATTCAAAACACTCACCATAGCACATACCCTCCCCAATGTCCATGACCCAGCCACCCTATCCCTCCTCCCTCACCCCAACAACCCTGTTTGTTTCCTGAGACCAAGAATCTCTTATGGTTTGTTAACCTCCCTGGTCCCATCTTGTTTCATTTTTCCCTCCCTTCCCCCCACAACCCTCCCCCCACCACCCTGCCTCTCAAATTCCTCATATCAGACAAATCATATAATTGTCTTTCTCTGATTTACTTATTTTGCTTAGCATAATACCCTCTAGTTCCATCCACATTGTTGCAAAAATGGCAAGATTTTGGGTTTTTTGATGGCTGCATAGTATTCCATTGTATTATATACCACGTCTTCTTTATCCATTCATCTGCTGATGGACATCTAGGTTCTTTCCATAGTTTGGCTATTGTGGACATTGCTGCTATAAACACTTGGGTGCATGTGGCCCTTTGGATCACTACATTTGTATCTTTATAACCTAGGAGTTTTAGACAACTGTCAAACATTCTAGAATTGTTCTTTGACTATATCTTTCTTTTCCTTCTTTTATCTCTTTCTGGGTCACTATCTTGGGAGTTGGAATAAGAATATGGTTTAAAATATTGTTAAAATGATCATGGAAGGAGAGGGAAAGTTTTCATCTAAAACATTCTGCTTGGGTGCCTGGGTAGCTCAGTCTGTTAAGTGTCTGCCTTCAACTCAGGTCCCAGGGTCCTAGGATTGAGCCTTGAACCAGGCTCCCTGTTCAGTGGGGAGCATTCTTATCCTTCTCTCTCTGCCATTTCCCCTCTTTCCCCACTTGTGCTCTCTGGCTCTCTCTCTCTCTGTCAAATAAATAAATAAAATCTTTAAAAATTAAAAAAATATATTCTGCTTCTCCTTCAAATCCTGATGATAGGCTGTATTAATATATTTTAAGAATCATTGACATGGTATTTCCCAATCTTCTCTTCCTTTATTTAGAAAAAAAAATTCTTCTCTTATCAAGGGCCAAAATTAATATTAAAAATTATTTATCTGGACTCCTTTTTTTCCAGGACTGATTTAACAATGGTAACCTTGGCTGATACTGGAACAAAATCAAAACAATTACATCTGAAAACAAATACCCACACAATAAATTTGAGTGCTATATTTTAGCTGTATTTCAAATAAATTTTAAGGTTTTTGAAAGCACATTACCAGTCCAGATTGAAGGGAATGTGTAGCTGTGTTTTATATAACTATTGAGTAAATCTGGGCCACAAAAATATTCTCCAAAACAACCTAAAGTAATAGCCGTTTGGTCAAATTGTACCCCTTGAGAAGGGAAGGCAGTGGTTTACCTTGAGCACTGTATGGACTATCTTTAGGAGAACTGGAAGTTTTGTTTGGTTTTGGTTTTGTTTTTTTACAGGCATCATGACCTGTAATATAGTGGTAAAGGGCATGCTGTGAGGGAAGAATAATGAATGGAAAAACTGAGTGAGAGAAAGGGCCGTTTTAGAATTCCCTAGGACTAGCCACAGTGTGATGGCACTCCCCCAGACCAGAGTCAGCACATTTCAAGAGAACTAAATTCTGAATTTGGTGACTTGTGTTTTCATTTATAATTCTAATCACATTTTTATTTGTTCTGCATTTTCTTCTTGGCAATCCTAATTAGTGACACAAGGGAGAAATTGGTTAAATTTGTGGCTACAATTGGGAATGCCTTGTACCTCACAGGACTTTGTGTTTACCTTTTTCAGCATGGAGTACAAGACTCCATCCAAACTCAAGCAAGTGAGAATTTTAAGATGCAATGGGGAGAGATGGAATTTTTCAGCCCTTGAGACAGGCAAGAGAACAAGAAATATGTACTCTTGTACATTTAGTTTAGGTTTATTTATTTTTCTCAGCACATTTTACCTGCATGAAATATGAGAGGAAAATTACTTTACCTTGGAAAATTACTTTACCTCTCTGTAAATTCCAAATTCCTATGGCTGTAATGCAGAGAAATTTTGAAAACGGGTCCAAATCATTAATTGCCTGTCAATTTGATTTTGCTCTCCACATTGAGACAAACTTGACAAGCTTGTCAGAAAACCTATAGCCTCCTTGATATTCTTCTACTTACTTTCTCAAAGAGTTCCCTTCCTGCATACCCAAACATTTTAAATCTTTGCTATCTCTCCTAGCCTCCCAAATTCTGGGCATCAGGGTTTTGGTTGTTTTCATTTTTTTCTGTTTTCTTAGCCAGAGTGCTGAGAATAAGCTTATCTTCTCTTATTCCAATGGGCCTGAGGTCTGCCCACCTAGGGAATAAAGCAGCCTCAAAGCCTGCCTGTTAAGTACAAAGCATAAAAGGAACCAAATCATGTTTAAAAATTAAACCTCAGGAATTATTCTATACCCTTTCTAGGGCATGTACTTCCAGGTTCACTGAGCCAGTACCTGGGTGTCTGAGGAAAAACTTGCATTTTTTAGTTTAAGGAAGAGCACTTCTAGTTATGTGGAGGTTTTTCAACCCTACTGGAAAACCCTCTGCATGGAAGTCAGTCTAACCAAGAATTTCTGTTGAACTGTTAAATTTCACTTAAAAAGTGAATCAGCCTTCCTGCCAAGTGTAAAAATTAACCCTAGGATCAAGTTCACATATCTCATAGCTACTTATAATATGAATCTACACAGTCAAGCAACATGGAGGGTATGGCAACTGTTGTTTGTGCTAGTAATGTGGGAGCAATATAAACAACTAGTCTGGATGGTCAGGACATCTGAAAGGCCCACAGACAATCACATAATTTAGTTCTTTTCATTTCCATCGTCTGTGTGAGAGAAGGGATGCTGGACAAAGTCTACAAGATTGGCTTTATACCAGGGTTTCCAAATGTGAGTGATCATAAAAATTATTGTGAGCTTTATGAAAATGCTTTCTAAGCCTCATCTCATAGACCTGAGTCAGTAGTAGGACTTTGAAATTTATATAATTTGAAAAGCATTCTAGTTGATTAGTGATCAGCTAGGATTTTGAGAACCATTGCTTTAATTTCTTTTCTAATATAGTATGAAATAATTATTAAATTAAATTAGGATGATAATATACCAGATTATAACTGACTACATGACTAAACACAGTGGTTTTGCGTAATGACCAAAATAATGTTGGCAAAGTCAAAAAACTTTTACTTAAGTTATTTAGGGATTCATGGCTGTGTATAAAACTAGCCTGACTCTGGAGGGATTTCTCTGCTTAGACTGCTCTTCCCTCTCCCTAACATACACTTCACTTGAGTAAATTACTTTATTCCCCAATAAAATATATTTACTGTTATTGTTAGATTGTATAAAGAAGTGTATGCATGGCAAAAATTTAAACACATAAAGTAAAAAAAAACAACCACCAAAAAAGTAAACATGATTTCAAACTCAACCATGTTCAGATAAGTCCCATTAATTTTGGATCCATCATTTCATGTCTGGGCTTGTTCTGTTCAACATTCTATCATGGTATCTTCTGGAAAAACAAAACGGCTTGTGCAGTGTGGGGATTGCCCTTCTCTCATTTAGAGTTTTCTTCAGGAATATTTATGGTAGTATCATCTCTCATTCATGCACTATACCGGGGGATCAAAGAAGGCTTCAAACGTGGTCTCCACAAACTGACTGGACTTGTAAGTCACTGAGATGGGCACCTAGAGAAACTCAGGAAGCTCATTTTACCTAGAAAATGGGGACTCAGAAGTTTATGAGGTGTCAGACAAAAGGATAGGAAAGTTAGATAATTCTTGAAAATGAAATAAAAATGAAATATAATTTAAGGAGATTAAATTATTTTTTGAAATTACATGACAGTTTGAGAAGAACACTTGCGATGTTGCAGACAAGGGCCTTGTTCATAGGGCTTTTCACCAGAAAAAGACAAGAGAACTGAGATTTGGTTGCCTTCTAATTCATGCTGTCACATCTCTGGTCACTCACTGGAAAGCAGAGGCAAACAGTGCTAACGGCTCACACCGCCTGGGCATTTGACAGAGTTACTCACTAAGCAGTCACCTTGGGCCCAGGTGCCAGAAATGCTCTTTTAAAGCATCTACAAGGTGTGGAGCAGAGTAGAGCAGAATGAGTTGAGCAGACAGAGCCTGTGCCCTGCCACTCCTGACACACCCCCTCTGGTGGCCTGACGAGGTCTTGGTTTAGCACAGCCTTTGGCTCCTCTCACTCCTTATTCCTTCTTTGGAGTTGTCAGTCTTCACTGGTGTTTGCGTGAAATGGAATCATTTTCCTAGACCTGCTGGATCAAGAAATAGTCATCTCTGAAAGGTGGAAAAACCTGAAACAGGCATCATCTTCAGTTTTCAGAAGTTGCATTTTGATGGTCTTCAATTAGCCATGTAACGAGTTCTGGTGAAAAGTATTCAATGCTTCAAAAATTTCATTTTCTTAAATTGTAGGTGTTTGGGGCTGGGAAATGGGAAATTTAAGAGTCCGCTTCTTCCCTCAAAGGTGTAGAAATTGTGACTTTTAAATCCTGCAATAAAATAAAATAGATATGTCACAATCTAAATATATATGTATATAACTGCTATAGATTAGATTATTATTAGAAATATTAACTCCCTCCCTAGCCTCACTTCTATGAGTAGAGCATACTTTCCAATCCCTTGACTTTGTCACTCCCTTTGCCCAATAATGACAATGTACCAGTTTCAAGCCGAGGCTTGCATATGCCTCTCATATCTCCTATTGACCTCTTGGGATTCTGCTATTCCAAAGAAGAGCTTGCCTTAACCCTCCTGCTGATCCCACTTTGTGCAAAACCTCTGCTGGTTCAGTCAAGCCCAGCTGTAGAAGATACACTTATTGCTCTATGTCAATGAGAGTTCACAACTCTTTATTTATATATTTTTAAGAGTGAGAGTGAGCATGAGTGGGGGCAGGAGGGGGAGGGGCAGTGGGAGAAGCAGACTCCCTGTTGAACAGGGAGCCAGATGTGGGGCTTGATCCCAGGACCCTGGGATCATCACCTGAGCCAAAGGCAGATGCTTAACCCACTGAGCCACCCAGGTACCCTGAAAATTTGCAACTCTGTTATACAACTATATATAGGTAATGAAAAACATTTTTTAAAATAATAAATTGTACAGTATTATCCATACATGCATAAACACCATACTTTTTCAGATTTTGTGGTTGATTTTTGTTTGCTTGCTTACTACATCTCTGCTGCTTTCCATACCATATCCTCTTCTCCAACCCTCATGTATCCAATGTTACCAATCTATATTGTATCTTTTATACTTTTTGTCATTTCTGTATAATTATACACAAATATATAAACACATAAAGGAGGATTATAATTTTTTGTTTTACAAAAATAGGATTATATTACAACTGTGAGGTATCATGAAGGATAAGTGCAGACACAAAAATATGCCCTTATTAAATAAAAATGAAGTCATCAGGGTGGGCCTTAATTGTATTCATATAAGAAGAGAAAATTTGGATACAAGCACACAGAGGGAAGACTATAAGAAGGAATAGGTAGAACACAGCCATCCACAAGCCCAGGTGAGAGGCCCAGGAAAAAAAAGCCCTACTGACATCTTAATTTCAGACTTCTAGAACTGTGAGAAAATAATTTAAGTTGTGTAAACCACTTGGTACTTTGTTATGGCAGCCTTACCAAACTAATATAGATGGATAGGAGAAATCCATTAAAAGACATCGGAAAGGGGCGCCTGGTGGCTCGGTGGGTTAAAGCCTCTGCCTTTGGCTCAGGTCATGGTCTCAGGGTCCTGGAATCAAGGCCCGCATTGGGCTCTCTGCTCAGCAGGGAGCCTGCTTCCCCCTTTCTTTCTGCCTGCCTCTCTGCCTACTTGTAATCTCTCTCTCTGTGTCAAACAAATAAGTAAAATCTAAAAAAAAAAAAAAAAAAAAAAAGACAGGAAAAAGTGTACTTATACATTGCTGGTGGAAATGTGAGTTCTTTTTATTATTATTATTATTATTAATTTCTTTTCAGCATAACAGAATTCATACATAGTTTTACACCACACCCAGTGCTCCATGCAATGCGTGTCCTCCGCAATACCCACCACCAGGCTCCCCCAACCTCCCACCCCCCACCCCTTCAAAACCCTCAGGTTATTTTTCAGAGTCCATAGTCTCTCATGGTTCATCTCCCCCCAATTTCCCTCAACTCCCTTCTCCTCTCCATCTCCCCATGTCCTCCGTGTTATTTGTTATGCTCCGCAAATAAGTGAAACCATATGATAATTGACTCTCTCTGCTTGACTTATTTCACTCAGCATAATCTCTTC